>OLKM01001217.1:129474-159779 GCA_900291075.1 Melanogrammus aeglefinus | reverse complement strand
CGCTAGGGCTAGCTAAGCTTAAGGAACGTTCTGCAATGATATACTAGTAGTAATATACAATATTTGCTATAGTAACCATTAACTTTTATATCCAGTATTATTAGCTACGCTAGCTATCACTATTGCGTTGTCTAGCCCAGCCTTACCTTGGAAGCAGACGTATGTATGCTTGTTTATTTTCGTGACACTTTAGCTTGGGAGAGTGGGGCCTTCCACCACTGTTTGAATCCATCGTAGCACCGCTCCTGTTTGTTTTCGGCTTTGGCAAAAAGGAAAAGAACACGACTCCCCCAGCCAAAACTCTTGGGTTACCCTACATGTCCGATTTACATACGCCAAGGCACATCGCTTCACCATTTTGCTTGTTTGGACCTGTGTGTTCGGACCCTTGTTACATAGTAAACGGTTGCTAGGATGTATGATTGGGACAATGACCGTTTGGGGGTGCGGGTTTTGAGATAGTCAATTGTAGAGTGATGGAGCGAACCGGACTGCTTGACAGCTGTTTGACCAGTGTCTGTGGGATGATTGTACTGTTGAAAGCAGAACTAAAATCAAGAAAAAGTAGTCTCGCATAGGAATTGCTAGTCTCCAGATGTGTGAAGGCTTGGTAGATAACGACTGAAACTGCATCAGCAGTCGAACGGTTCTGCCTGCAAGCGTACTGGTGACAGTCGCGTGTGATGTCAACGGTGTTCTTGATATGTGACATTACCACCCTCTCAAATGTTTTCATGATGATTGGCGTGAGAGCAACAGGTCTATAGTCATTAAGACAGCGTGACCGTTCTTGGACTTTTTGGTAACCGCATGATGAGGATGTCTTAAGACATGTTGGTACAGTGGCCTGTGCCAGGGAGGTGTTAAAGATGTCAAACATGACCCCTAAGAGTTGGCATGCACAGTCCTTTAGGACACGATCCGGAATACCGTCAGGTCCAGCTGCTTTGCGTAGATTTATTCTTTATTTATGATTTTTCTCTCCTAGACAATGTTATTGGCGGACACACATTTTGTCAGACTGTCGACCTGTCAAAATATGTATCTCTTACTTAAAATGAACACTGCCTGTCCTACCATCAAGTGCTTTATTTTACACATACTTTAGATCATTAATAATAACTATTGAATATAAACATGTTTCCTCTTTCCTTGCCAATGTTATAGGGGGACACAACTTTTGTCAGAACTTACCTTTGACATTAATGTGAAGTCACGCATCATACTTAGTTGTTGCTCTTTCGCAAACCATTCGTTCACCAGTAGTTAAGCTTTTTGATTCATTCGTTCACCAATAGTTAAGGGATTGAACGAATGATTCAAAAACTTAACTACTGGTGAACGAATGATTCAAAAAGCTAAACTACTGAATGATTATAACATTGGCTAAGAAAGAGGGAACATGTTTATATTCAATAGTTCTTATAAATGATCTGAAGTTGTCTAGGAAAGAAGAATCATGTAGGCCTATATTCTTCCTTCAGTGTGCGTTATAGAGAAGGGATACTTATATTTGGGCTATTTTTCGTTGATTTGTGTAGGGTAATGAAATGCACTATAATTGCGATAGGCCTACCATGATCAATGATATAGACATTATTTTTCCGCAGATTTTGCAACTGAAATGTGGATTAGCCTATAGGAAAAAAAAACGTCAGTTCGGCTGCGGTGAAATGAATGAATAAAGATCTTAAACATGTAGGAAGAATAAAAACATTCATTTTGACAGATGTGCTATATCTTTACAACCTTGTTGGTAACAAAAATGTAGAAAAACATGTAGGCTACTTTTAATTCAGCCTTGGATGAAATCAAAGCGTAGTGTGTCTTTACGCCTGCACTGGATGCATGCGCGCTCCCGCGGCAGGGGATAACATTTTAATCGGGGGTAACTACATTGGCATGATACCGGCACTTTGGTCACCAGGGAGGATTCCACCAGGAGAAAACCTATATCCTTAATGGATTTGATACGTGGGTGAGAGCTATGCAGCCACTGCACACACACAACGCTACACGTTGGAAGAGAAGTAGTTATCAGATGTTTGGGCATGCTTGGGAGAATGGGGGGGATCAGAAGGAATTATGAGATTCCAGTCTTGAGCAATGGGGATACAATTGTTATTGGAAACGTAGAAAAGGCTGAACTCCAAGCTCTACATTTACATTTAAAAATCCAAGAATTGTGGAGAGCGCAGCAATGTCAGGAGATCCCTTAGACCGACACTTAAGTATGTTTGAGTTGAAGAAAGCAATTGTTAGTGCTCGTCAAACCACTCCTGGGAAAGATGGTGTTTGTTATACTATGTCGGAACACATGAAAGAGAATTGTCCAACAGGGTTTGGGATTCTGGCCAACAATCAAAGCAATTATACTTCTTGTTCCAAAACAAGGGAAAGACCCCTCAGATCCATTTAGTTATAGACCTATTGCATTAATATCGCATTTGTGCAAGATAATGGAGAGAATGGTCACAGAGAGGCTTACGTATTTCCTGGAAATTAAAGCTCTTTTGTCTCCTTGTCAAAGTGGGTTCCATAAGGGTCGAAATACTATGGATTCAGTATTGTGCTTGGAATCCGACATCAGCACAGTCTAACAAGGAGGTAGTAGTTGTCGTCTTCTTTGATGTAGAAAAGGCTTATGACATGCTCTGGAAGGAAGGACTACTTATTAAGTTGAAATCATTGGGAATTGGTGGTAGAGCGTATAACTGGGTTTAAATTTGTTTTACTTGATAGGAAATTTCAAGCAATAGTAGGAGCAGAATGCTCAAATGTTGATAGGGTGAATTGAACTCTGCAAGGAAGCGTTTGCAGTCAATTGCTGTTCAACATCATGATAAATCATTTTTTTTCTGGTTGACCAAGGTGTTGGAAAGTATATGTATGCAGATGACGGGGCTATGTGGCTAAGAGACCCCAATGTCTCTTTTGTGAAAAGAAAGGTTCAAGCTGCGGTGGGTCAAGTGGAGGGATGGACAAAATAATGACGATTCAAACTGTATATGGCAAAAACTCAGGTGATCTGTTTTCTAGAAGACATACAATTACACCCATATCAACAAAACTGCATGAACAACCCCTCAAACAAGTTAAAACGATCAGATTTCTTGGTGTATGCTTTGACCAAAAGCTTACATGGAACACATTCATAACAAAGGTTGAAATAAATGGTCATTAATATACTTTGTTGTTTGGCAGGACAGGAGTGGGGAGCGAGTTCATCATCTCTACTAAACATATATCTGGCACTCATGACATTTGTGTTTGATTATGGGTGTATAGCTTTCATGTCAGTAGCAGAAATAGATCTTAAGAAACTGGATGTGTTACAAACGCAGGCCTTGAGAATCTGTAGTGGTTCATTTAAAACATCTCCGTGTCAGCAATGCAGGTTGAGATGGGAGAAATGCCTCTGAGAATAAGAAGAATCAAGTTAATGCTTGCATGTTAATGTTAATCTTCAGGGGCACTGTGAACTGTTTTGATCAGCATTTCACAATCTCAGTATTCATTTTCACAGATGGCTCGAAAGATCCAGTCAAAGGGAGAGCAAGTGCAGCAGAATTCATTCTGGTAAGTGATACTTGCATTAAGAAAAGGGTATCAGACCATGTATCTCTATACACCACAGAGCTGTTGGCAGTGATATTGGCATTACAGTGGATAGAGGAGAAGATACTCAACACAGTTATTGCTTGTGACAGTTTTTCAGCTCTATTCAGCAGTAGATCAGGAAGGTCGTCATTCTATAATGTACGGACTGCAAATGAAGGGTATATTCACACGTAAAATCTGGGTTCCTGCTCATGTTGGTGTGAAAGGAAATGAGCAAGTGGATATTCTGGCCAAACAAGCACTCAAGATATCACATATAGAACTACAGGTTTCTCTGAGCAAAGATGAAATAAAATCCTTCATCAGGATTTACAGTATGCACAAAATCCATGGCAGGAGCATTGGGGCATGAGTGAAATGGGTAGACATTTGTACAATATACAAAGACACATTGCTAATGGGAGGGAGGTGAGCTTCAAACGTAGGGATGAAAATATAATTACTCTTCTCAGAATCGGTCATACATGTCTGAATTATTCATTGCATAAAATAGGCAAGCATCCAACTTGGAAATGTCAACACTGTTACCAGCCAGAAACTGTTGAGCATGTATTAGTTAATTGTAATAAATACAACGCCCAGAGAGACCACCTTTTTCAGACACTTAGCAAGGCAGAACACACAAGTAAGGCTTTTCTGGATGCGCTGCAAAGTTTGAATCACAGAGGCAGGGAGTCCAGCCAGGAGCGAGTTGCAGTAGTCAAGGCGGGAGATGACCAGTGTTTGGACTAGAAGCTGAGCTACTTCCTTTGTGAGGAAAGGCCGGATCATGCGGATGTTGTAAAGTGCAAATCTGCAGTATCGGGCCACCGCAGTGATGTTTGCGGTGCAGCATAACTGATTGACCAATACCACACTGAGGTTTCTGGCAGTTGGAGAAGGAGATACAGTGATGTTCTCAACGGTGACCAGTTAATCCATGTGTCGGCAATCTTTCCCTGGGATTAGGAGGAGCTCGGTTTTGTTGAGGCTAAGCAGTTGGTCAGTTGTCCAGGTGCTGATGTCCGCCAGACATTCCGACATGCGTGTTGCAATCAGGGCATTGTCAGATGAGGGGAAAGAGAGACATTGCTAGGTGTCGTCAGCATAGCAGTGATAGGAAAAGTCGTGTGATGTAATTACAGAGCCCAGAGATCTGGTATAGAGGGAGAACAGAAGAGGCCCCAGTACAGAGCCTTGAGGGACACCAGTTTCAGTGATGCAAAGTTCGGCAAGAGTGGCAATTTCAAATATATCTATTTTGTGTGATTTTACAGAAGAAAATGGTTGCTTTGCAGTTTTTAGAAACTCTTCAATATATATGAATATATATCAACAAACCCTAAAAAATGAACTTGCCCTATCGGGCAACCAGAAATAATCTCAACTTGACCAAATATTTTAGTTCCCCCGGGCAAGCGGGCAACCGTTAATGTCAACAACTGATTTACGAATCTGTACAAAACCTTAGCCATCATTGTTCTTTATGAATCTATTCAAATCCTTAACCTTTATTATTGTTCATCTTTACGAATCAATAGCTGTTAGCTGTCAGCTGTTAATCGTTGCGTGGCCTGTGTGTGTTTGGTATTTACGCCCTTGTCTTTCCTTTGTTCCTTGTCAGATCATTGTAGTTTGTGGTGAGTTGTGTCCTGTGTGTTACCTGTGTTCCCGGTGTTGCCTGTGTTACCCGCGTCACCCATGTTCTCGGTGTTCCTTGCCTTTTGAGTTAATAAATTATCCTTTTACCTGAACTGTCTGCGATTGGGTCCAACCTGCCTGACTGCCTGCCACCCGCTAACCGTGACTGGCCAACCCGGTCTCACGAGATTTCGTGCTCATGCGCACGAAACGTTAATCTATTGAATCGTGTCCCAGAGTACGATTTCTCGACTTTTTTCGTGGAACGCATCACGAAATGTTAACCAATGCATTCTGAATGGGCACGACTACGTCACGGATAGACGCTGTGATCATCTTTCCTATTGGATAGTTTTTAGGATATTTTTCTGTGAAAAATGGCGGAACATAACTTTTTATTCTTGGTGGAAAATATGAATATTTTAGCATAGTTACGGCCAATTAAAAGTGTTTATGTAAACATTTTTAGCGAGAAATGTGCATTTTACTTTCATAATCGTCGCTCGGCGAATGTGAAGGATGTTTGGTTTGATAGTTATGACGAAGAATATTTCAGTCGTCTCCACATAATAACATGGTTGGCTGCTATGATGTTTGCTATGGACGCTGAAACCAGCAGCTCGCATGCCGTTTAAATCATGGGAATAAAACCATTGTCTTTGCTGGTTATGTAAGGGATAATGTATAGAACGTACAGGCAACCAGTTGTGGGCCAGGAAGTGGATTTTCAATGGTCAGATACAGATCTTGTTATAACGATAATTGAATAAAAGTTATAGTCTACTTATAGATAGAATATTACAACAAAATAATTGTATATATATAATATATTTTAATATTTAATTAATTAAATACAAAAACGGCTTTAAACATGTGACATGCCTTTGGCCTTTTCTTTTCAATGGGCCTGCGTCAACGTCACCTCACTCTCGGCAACCCACGTTGGTTAAAGGCGGCAATGGAGCTGCCGTAAATTGTGTTGTTTTTGTCGTAAACGTTAGCTTTCCTAACCGCGCTAGCTTGGTTAGGAAATATAGATATTCCATGAAAATATCTGCCCGTAACGGGGCAAACAAGGTGTCCTTTGACATCTACGTTTCAAGGCAATTGCAACGGTGCCATACATGACCATATTTGACTATGTTTCAGGGTAGTAATTAGCTGTCGATTTTGGAGGCCTTTATCAATAATGACCAGCTATAGATTTGCTTCCCGATTGAGTTTTCTGACAAATGACATGTTATTTAGCATCTACATTAGCAGCTGAGTCCAATGAGATCAAGCTCGACCTTGTGCCACACCGAGATCATGTCCTAGACCATAGGTGTACCATGTAAAATACAGGGGCCGTGTAGTGTAGCGGGCCGTGGAGTGTCATGCTTGGTGTCATTGGACTCAGCTCAATGTGTAGATGCTAAATAACATGTCATTTGTCACAAACTTTTATCGGGAAGCAAATCAATAGCTGGTCATTATTGATTAAGGCCTCCAATTTCGACAGCTAATTACTACAACATGTTTGAATGTGTTCATGCGTGGCACCATTGCAATCGCCTGGAAGCGTAGATGTTGAAGGACATCTTGTTTGCCCTCTTACGCCACCAGCCCTACAAGAAATTACTCAGCAAGTGCTCCATCTCGTTGCACCTCACCCAGCGGCTCGCTTGCAAGATTTTGGCCTGAAGTTCTACCCAGACCTACACCCTAGCCATCCAACATGCATATCTGAGAATCAGGCCTCTCTTTAATAATGACAAAAAGTTATGAGAGAAATGCACATTAACTTTTTGTTATCTCATAAGCGGCGTGGTGCCGGTTCCTTTTGACCTTTTGACCCCAAAAACAGTTTTTGAGATAGGAAGGTCCTACCGCCCTAGAATAAGGTGTTCAAATTTCAGGGCGGTAGGACCTTCCTATCTCAAAAACTGTTTTTTCACCACATTCTGAACCATTAGGTCTTGCAGGCAACACTTCTGAGGGGCTTTGTCCAAATGACAGTCCATTTGGGAAATGGACTGTCGGCAGCTCCATTGCCGCCTTTAAGGAACGTGGTTTGCCGAGAGTGACGTGACGTTGACGCAGGCCCATTGAAAAGAAAAGGCCAAAGGCATGTCACATGTTTAAAGCTGTTTTTGTATTTAATTAATTTAATATTAAAATATATATTATATATATATACAATTATTTCGTTGTAATATTCTATCTATAAGTAGACCATAACTTTTATTCAATTATCGTTATAACAAGATCTGTATCTGACCATTGAAAATCCACTTCCTGGCCCACAACTATCGCGTGAATGCAATAGCGTCTCTATGTGCAGCCATCGGGTCCCCGTTAGCCAATGAGATGAATGCTCATAGCGTCATATATTGCCGTGGAGGGATTACATTGAAACGAGTGGAAAACTCCATGCGTCGAAAAAAGAAGCGCAGGGTACCCCTTCGCGTCAGAAACCGAAGCCGGCTCCTAGCGTCTCTATGCGCAGCCATCGGGTCCCCCGTTAGCCAATGGGATGAATGCTCATAGCGTCTCTATGTGCAGCCATCGTAGCCAATGAGATGAATGCTCATAGCGTCATATATTGCCGTGGAGGGATTACATTGAAACGAGTGGAAAACCCCATGCGTCGAAAAAAGAAGCGCAAGGGTACCCTTTCGCGTCAGAAATCGAAGCCGAAGTCACTGACCGTTCGTCAGAAATCGACGCTCTCGGAGTGAGAATGTGTTGATCCGTGACGTAGTCGTGCCCATTCAGAATGCATTGGTTAACATTTCGTGATGCGTTCCACGAAAAAAGTCAAAAAATCGTACTCTGGGACACGATTCAATAGATTAACGTTTCGTGCGCATGAGCACGAGGCCGTCTGGGAGGAAATGCTCCTAGCATGCTTTTGTGTATGTGTTTATCTGCATCAGCAAATAAAATTTAATCATATAAACATTACATTGCATAATTTTATACATGTAGATTTCAACAACTGGGCTCTCTGCCTTAATCTATCTACTAAAACGGGCTAGTTCTCGCTAGCCTGGCTAGCTGCTAACGATAAAAGCTAGTTATGGAGACCAGCTCACAGTACCAGACATATCATAAAACGTACCTTAAAATGACGACCAGGATCTCTTTTGATGTTAATGATCCATTCTCGACGTAGTCCCAGATCTTTGGGGAAATGGTGAAAGTTTGTCCTCTGTTCGATTTTTTCCTGTGTGATGAAGTGCATTGGGAAATACAGCAGTGACGCGCCATTGCATCGCGTTGCGAAAACTCCCAGAAATGGTCAACCCGGTCTCCCGAAAATACGTGACACTGTCACGTTATTTTAATCTATTGTTCGTGATCAGGGACACGTATTTTCAAAATTTTCGTGTAAAAAAAAAAAAAGCAAAATTTTCAAACTGTCATGACAACGTCCGCTCGGACACTGGACTTGCGAGGCATTGTCTGTGATAACTAACAATATGACAGCTTTTGGTCACCCGTTTCGACTTAAAATTGTATGTGATAACTAACAATATGACAGCTTTTGGCCGCCCATTTATACTTAAAATAGTCTGTGATAACTAACAATACGACATCTTTTGGCCACCCGTTTCTACATTCGCCTTTGATTCTGAGAAATTGTAACAACTCACGGATATATTAGATGCGGTGCGCTGCTCTGTAGGCAAACCATGAAGGAAACAGGGGTAGCTGCTTCATCTGTTCATTTTAGAATGGTATGTCTTGATGTTTATTGTACCTAGCCATCTATTGTCTTGTTCTTGGCTATGTGAATGAAAGTCTGCGTCGATTCCTCACAAGTCCAGTGTCCGAGCGGACGTTGCCATGACAGTTTGAAAATTGTGCTTTTTGACACGAAAAATTTGAAAATACGTGTCCCTGATCATGAACAATAGATTAAAATAACGTGACAGTGTCACATATTTTCGTGAGACCTGGGTTGAAATGGTAGGTGTACCCCTCAGGCCCCTTCGAACGTTTGAGGTGAATAAGGCGAATTCAGTAGGTCCAGATTCATGTGCAAATGAAATGAAGTACGAGAGTCTGGTAGGACAGGCTAATTATGAGCAATTTTGTATGAACCAAACACTGTAGCGTAATACTATAGGTGTCCGGGAAGCCCAACCCTCACCCTGACTGGGACATTAAATACAATGCTGCTCAGATGGAGCTTCACCATCCACACACACCGTGGCATTATACTATAAGTGTCACGGAAAGAACGTGTTTTTATGGGAGAATGGCAAAACCACATTTTTCTCTAAATTAGGGACTTGTTTAAGTAACAGTGATAAAATGGTATAGATTACCAGGTTGACGATCATAGAAGACAAATAACCGTTTAAAACAAAACCAAATGATTTTGGTTTCACTGTTTCCTGAAGCTACCCACCAAAGATTAAATACACATTTGAAGAGATGCACTGAAGTAGATCAGTGTTTTTTTTTGCAGTATATAAACATTTCAACATTTGAGATAAAAAAGATCAGCAAGTGGAAGGATCAGCATTTTTGCTTTAAAAAAAATTAGCGCTAGGCAAGTTAACGTGTTATTATCGCGTCAAGACAATTATTTTATTATTATTTATTATTAATAAAATAATAATTATTATTATTATTTATTTTCTTATTGCGAAAATGTGTTGCTCACTGGCTTTTACTTTGTAAAAGTCCATCATGAGAGAGCCTAGTTGCGTTCTGCTGCCCATGACTTCTGCGACACTCAGAAGTGGATTGCTAGCATGCCGGCCCATTAGTGTGGAAGATTTCGGTCTGAGAAACGTTCTCAAGATCGCAACAAATGACGGCAGGTATGAGATTCGCTCAAGACGAACATCAAAGGGAGAATACACAAGTTGTATGAAAAGGAGAGGACTGCAAAAGTGTCAACCTTATAACTCGCACCCTCTGTTGCGCTCACTGGGGACCACTGGACATCACTGGGTAAACATAATTATCTCAGAGTTACAGTGCATTTTTTTGATAAACAGTGGGAGCTGCATTCACATGCTCTAACAGTAATTAAAACAGAGGAGCAACATTTTGCTGAAACGTGTGCGGAACCCTTTATTTAAGTTGCACAGCGGTGGAATGTGTCAAACAATATCACCACACCACACCACACAGAAACATGATCACTGCTGCGTGACGTCTGCCTTTTGAACATGTCCCCTGCTTCGGGCAGATTCTCCAGTGGTCTGTCACAGTATCTGCATAACAATGTCCGGGCCAAGCGCAGATATGTTGTGGGGTACTTTAAACACAGTCCAGCCAATGCTGCAGAATTAGAGCAAAAACAAGTTGAACATGGACTAAAGAAGGAGTCGCTTGTGCAAGACGTTCCAACCAGGTGGAACTAAACTCTGCCCATGATAAAAAGCATCCACAGATACGAACAGCCACTGAGGGATGCCCTCACTACACACATCAAGATTGCCACGCCAACTACAGCTGACATGGACAAACTGCAGAGGTTGGAAACGCTGCTGGAGCCTTGCAGGTATGTTTTACATCATACTTCTCTCATATGTAAAGGCATCATGAATATGTAGAAGATATTTTTGTGTATTAGTAAATGCAATTCATGCTTTTTATTATCTGGCTTAAGTGGGGTTTATTTTCTGTTGCAGGTATGTGACAGAACTTTTGAGAGGAGGAAAGTATGTCTCATGCTCTGTGGCTCTACCTGCTTTTTGCCATCTCTCTTTGTGTCCAGGTTAAAGTCAACATTCAGAAAAAACCTTGAGACACGCAATAGTTTACAGAAGAAGAGAGCATCTTTATCATCTGAAAATGTCAATAATCTTGTATGTCTTAGCAACTGGCTTCGTGCAGAGGTGTAAAAAAGTTAAATGCTAGGAATTGACAAACTGCACTGAAAGTGTTTTCTGGTTTCTTTTTTGACTGAGATTCTGATTTTTTTTATAACAAACAGGATAACATTAATATCCTGCAAGGGCGGTATTTTGCATAGGGATGGAGGGACATGGCCCGACCAACTTTGGGAAAGAAAGGATTGTCCCTACCAATATTTAGATTTATTATTTAACATAACAGAAATATATTTTATATAATTCATTAATCGCGAATAAAACTTTTCATCTTTGCCCAGCACTAAAAATGTTTTTGACTGAGCCTATAAAAAAAGAACAATACAAATATTCTGCAGTTTATTGCTGTCTGTTAATGTACCAGACTGTGTATGTTTCACCTGTGTTGCAACATATACAAAAATAAACCAAAAAACGTGCTGTTGTTTAATTTCGTTGTTTAACGCTGTTTTATTGAATAAAAGAAGCCCATAATAAAGCAGTAAGCTAGAACAGTGATGTCAACGGTAGATGAAATATTATGTATAAAGTAAAGTGAAACAAGTAAAGTAAAGATTTATGAAAGAATAGTGGGTACAATTTACTAAAAAAGACAAATTGCAAGTAAAGCTGGGTAAAACTTTTTAACAGTAACTACAGTTTACTTTAAATATTCTCTGTAAAATCTACTAAGAAATTCTGTGTGGAAATTCTTTTTTCTTCAGTGTGAAAGAGCTCGACCCTAAAAGTCAACCTGAAGAAGACCAATATCATGATCATTAAAAGAGGTCTGGGCTCCAAGACCAAAAATAGAAATGATGTTTGGGCACTTTCCAATTACAGCCCACAAATAATTACACATACTTAGGCCTAAATATCAGTCCCACTGGCTCATTTAAAATGTCTGTAAGCAACCTCAGAGACAAAGCAAGAAGAGCCTATCATGCAATAAAAAGAAACATTCAACCTGAACCCAATTCATATCTAGCTGAAGATCCTAGTTTCGTTCATAGAACCAGTCCCACTCGGAAAGCAACTACTATTTGAAACCTGGAACAAACACAATTGCCTGCATTTCAAATTTTGTAAAAATGGATTAAACCTTCAAAAAGGAACCCAAAACAATGCCTGCTGAGCAGAACTAGGCCAATATCCCCTCAACAACGGCTAAAATCAAGCAACCCCCAAGCCCTCCCCCAAAATGCCCCAAAATACCAAGAGACACATTCAACTGTATAATTGTCTTAGTCTTACTACTTATGTTATTAATAGAGAGAGAGAGAGAGAGAGAGAGGTAAGCTAGCGAGGTAAGTACAAGAAACATCAGAGGGAGATGAAACCTCAAGTGTTTGCCATGAGGGACTCAAAGCAAAACCGTGTCTAAGTAGTGAGCCATTTTCAGTCAGTTATTAATGTTCATTAAAAGCCCAGTTAATCTTAATCAATAACTGATGAGTGGGTTGAAGACAATTATCGCTCTAATCAAATTGTTAGTTGTTCATATTACTTTGCAGACCTGGGCCAAGGGCATTTTGTAGAACTGAGAGATAACAGTTATTTCTCTAAATCATGCTGTTGTACCAAATAAACAAACTAATTGGTTGAATTTCTTTGAACCTTTAACTGTAAATGTTTTATTCATAATGTCTACTTTCAGCCTGGCATAAGTGGGGGCAGCTGTAGCCAGCCAGGGCCTATGTCCTCTCTCTTTTCATGCCTCTCTTGTCTGAATAAATCACTATAATATGCACATGGCCATTCTGACATGACAGAAGAAAGTGTCCCCCAATTCATATTTTTTCTTTTTCTGTGGTAGTAAATTATGGAGGGGAATACAAAGGTGAAAAGCTGAGTGTGGGAGTGTGTGTGCATAATGGCTGGTTTAAGCAGCCTCACCCAGCACGAGTCAGTCAGATTGGACTCTGGAGGAGGCTGCACACGTATTACACATTGAGCGACCAGTGTGCAACAGGTTAAACCAGCCATCAACACACACACTGGAGAGAGACGCCCAGCACCACCTGACCTATCATTATCAGCAAACCTTAGAATAAACCGGCTTCACATCATCATCACATTTTTCGTCTGGAAGAGCCCACAACAGCCGTCGAGGACAGTGTGGCAGACATGGAGGTGGCGTGTAGCAATGGCTTTGCTACAGTGACCTGGTATTGATGTTGAACACAAGGATCCAAGACAAAAGATCAAATCTATAAAATATCAGTAGGACACTATTCAGTTTTCTCAATCTGTATTGTAATGATCCAGAGATTCTAGCACTCTGAAAGGGCCCCTGTTTTACCAACATGGCATCTCCAGCCTGTCCTCCAACCTAGACCACTCGATTGTTCATGTCGTCCCACATAAACATTTCAGCCCCCTATCCACTGACAGAAGGAACAGCCTCAACAAAATAGATGACATTTGTTTTATTCTCAGTGGAAAATCCCACATTTAAGAGGGTTTCAGTATTAAAATGCCTTTTGATGAAGTTTCCAGCGACAGATGTAAATTCTATCCAGATTTTTGGCTCAAAGCCTCAGAGCCGGGCAGAGGAGCGAAAGGTCACCAGATGGACCGTTATCCTAGTTTTTTCTGTAGGGCTAGAGCCCCCAAATGAATAATCATACTTGTCCACTTGGACCTCTTTCATATAAAAGAGACCACAGGTCTCTTGCTCACTCCCAAGTGTCCTTGACCCCGAGGTCACCAACTAATTACATCACTTCCTGTAGGGAAGATATAAGATAGATGTATATTATCTACTATTTAAGTAAACCTTGATGCTCTGATTCATATAAAAGAGACCAGACATCTGTCTTACGTCCCTTACGTCTCCCTGCGCCCCTGCGGAGGGTGTGGTTGCATCACTTCCTGTTCATCTACAAGCCTGATGTTGATCATTTTGGTCTTTTGAGAAAGCGGGATGTACAACTAAATGTACAACTAAAAATACAACAAATATGTAAAAAAAAAAAAAAAAGCTATATAAAGCTGGTGTTATTCAGGCATAGCATCACAATCGAACACTGTTATCCAACTTGGATGCATCACAAACCCAGTGTCCAGGCATAAAAGTGCATTGTCTTTTAGTGCGTTTGCATTCTTAAAATATTGTACCTGCCAGAAACTTTGACCTCAGCCTTTAAAATGCAGGGTAAAGCTAAAAGCACCTTTAAAAGCAGTACACCATTTAGAGCAATCACACTTCAGGCTCAGAAAACATTCTAATAATAAACAGCCTTCTAATATTCTAATAATGAGTGCCAGGCCAAGGTTCTAGGCTAGGAGCCTGTTTTTGAGGCCAACAAACTTTGAGGTTGGATTTGGGCACAAAGTATCCAGTCCCCCAAAAAGTCTTTGAAAGACCTCAAAGGTTTGGCAAAGTTTGGAAGGATAATTAAGTTTAACGGCGTATGTCACCCCAAGGATTGGGCGGTATGTTCTTGCCAGATTGTCAAGATCCAGTAGCACTGGGATTCCTTCTACAATGATGCCAACTGCTGTCCCTGTATGACATACAAACAGAATACAATAATTAAGACAAACTGTGATGTGAGGTGCAAGAGGGGAGCGTACGCCCTCTCTCCCTCTCCCTACCTCCACCTACCACACACACAGCAGGGCATGCCGCTCTTGGTCAGGAAGTTTAGAAGAACACTTAGCAAGTTGGCTAACATGCTTTACCCCCCAGTTTAACGCTACACAAAAGCATATTCTTGTGTGTAAATGTTAGCATTGCAGCAGCATCCCTTTAGCTCTCCCCTAGTCTCACATCCACAACGGATATTAGCTAGCAAATTAACCATATAAAGCTAATCTATTTAAAAGGTCTGACTCGCAAACAAACTAAGGGGTAACATTTGTTGTTTATAAACAGGCCACACATTAGAAACAGCATTTGGATGAAAAATGAACTTTGTAACGTCAGTTGTTTGATATTGGAAATTGGGCCAAAGATGCCAATGGTTCCTTGCTGTCATACGGGATGATGCCACTGATCACTTCTGGTGATGAATGGCGCGCTGAGGGGCTGAGGTGCAGCTGCATGCGTGGCTGGGTCAAGACGTTTTACTGTTGATATAAACCCTTCATTTGAGTTTTGTAAAATAAATGTTGAGTTCAATAAAATCTATTTTATTTAAGAAGATAATGTGGGGAAAAAAAGTGTGTTCGTTTGAAAAACTCAAAAAAATGATTGGAAGGAGTACACGTTTAAAATCCTATGGACAGTACCATCGAAGGACTTTTTACAGTGTGTGATGTTCATTGGCCAGTACAAGCCGTGGCAGTGTGTGCGTGTGAACGACTGAGTTAAGAATCCTCCTATTGGTACACATCTTTTATACTGGAAATATTATCAATGAAATGTGGATATTTCCTATTAACGCAACTCCAAGTATTGACAATATAAAATAAACGGTTTGAAGCAGACTGAGAAATGTTCGGGAGTTACATGTTTGTGTTTTGCTGAATGCCGGCTTTATCGGGCAAGGTCAAACGGTGGGAAATTTACAGTCTCTGAGATCTAGATGTTTCACCTGGGAACCGTTTCTGGAGGGAGCATAATGAAAAAAAGATGCATAAATTGTGTAAATAAATACACACACACACACACACACACACACACACACACACACACACACACACACACACACACACAAACATTACCCATGCAAACACCCATACACACACACACACACACACCAGCCATGGGAGTGCACAGGGAAATAAAACGTCTCCACAGGGACGCTGGATCAATGTGTCATCGAATCTTTGTGTGTGTGTGTGTGTGTGTGTGTGTGTGTGTGTGTGTGTGTGTGTGTGTGTGTGTGTGTGTGTGTGTCTGTGTGTCTGTGTGTCTGTGTGTCTTGTGTGTGAGTGTGTGTATGTATGTCAGATCAATACATAGTTACAGAGAAACAAGCCCCAGCCTTCCTCAGAGACCATTCTCAGTGCAAAACACACACACACACACACACACACACACACACACACACACACACACACACACACACACACACACACACACACACACACACACACACACACACACACACACACACACACACACACACACACACACACACACACACACACAGATAACAATGAAAAGTGTTATCCTAAAGGGCACATAAAGCAGAGAGAGAGAGAGAGATGAACAGAGCGAGAGAGAGATATAAATATAAATATGCAGACACTGCTGGTTGGGTAATTAACGTGAATCAACTTCATTTCTGGGAAAAATGTCCACCTCATCAGAAAAGGTTCAGTGTAATAGAAGCAATGGAGCCTGACTCTGTTATGACGGCTGTCTCACTCCTGCTACAATATTTATCTTTTGAGCCAATGAGCTAGGTCTAAAGTTAAACCATTGGGTAATAGTGTCGGGTTATCTCTATTAAACTGTCAGAAACACTTTGTGCCGCATAACTCACGCCTGCAGCGCGTCCTACACCCGTTGGAGAAGACATCTTGATCAAGGAGGCAGGTGGGCGCATTGGGGGGTCTCACACGGTAGGCTAACTACCGTTGGTCTGTGAGGGGACCCCCAGAACAGCCTGTGATGCACAGCCCATGATATCCATCACACTGGGGTGTAAACAACTGATCTGAGTTAATCGGACGCATTGACCCACCACTACTGAGTGCTTTGGCTCACCTGACAGCTTTCATTGGGACTAAGTAACTAATGACGTCTGCCTTCATACGCAACAAAGGAGGGGGTGGAATGGCGTGTGCAGATAAGGTGTGGAGGAGTACGGGGTCCTGCTGACTTCAGCGCGTTATTAGAGAGAACGTGACGCTCTGAAGTCTGTTCCCAGGTGGTTTATCTGTCCTCTATTATTTTTTGGAGTTACCGATTTTTCCACAGAGAGATGTTTTTTCTCTCTGTGGATTATGCTGTGTTTAAAAATGATGAGAAGGAGGGAATTTGTTCAAAGGTCAAACCATCCACATGACCTTTTGATTCCCAGCCCACGCACACGACGCCAGCCCAGACGGAGACCGGCTCCAGGAGGAAGGAGATAATGGAGGTAGGCTGCCTCTATTTTCTGCTGATGTATTGATCGCCCCTCCTCCCTCTATCCATCCAGCTGCCTCTCTCGCACTCACACACACAGATGTACTTTCTCTCCCAGACCCATTTGCTTGCTCTTCTTTTCAATCTCTGCTGAATTTTAAAACCCTGTGCAATTGTCTAACATTTGCTGGCCTTCATTTGGACGGTGCAAGGACCTGCTTGCTATTGACAGTGAATGGGTGCGTGCCCGTGTGCACTCCTCCTTGATGACATCCCCCGTTAGAACAGTATAGAGTAAGACGTTGGCCATACTGCAGTTATTACCATGTCCACTATAATAAGAGTTGAAACCAGCGCTCCAAAAACCAAAATATGAATTTCAATGGAGCAACGCATTGACGATGACGAGTAGACACTTTAAAAAAGTCATTCCAGGTACATATCTTATGTTAATAAATGTTTCCGACCTGTATATACTGGCGGTGTACCTGGTTTTCAGTGTAATGGTTTAGCGTTACGTTAGCAGCCTCTTTTTCATTCGATCGAATGACCAATAACGGCAAAAAGTAAAAGAAACTGAGTGTATTAGCGCATCATGAAAAGGGAGATGCCGACAATGGCGCTGATACCCCCCAGAATGCTCACCTCTCTCGGGGTCTGCTCCAACACACACACACAACATACTTCTTACACAAGCACCACATACACACAATTAGAGGACAGACTGCCTTCATTCAGAGACAATTTTCTAATATGGCAACCTGTGGGCAACCGTAGGAAGAGCAGCGCGTGTGCCTTTGTCTGTTTGTACGTCTGTTTGTACGAGTGTGTGTTTGTATGTCTGGGTGCGCTTGAATGTGTTTGTTTGCGTTCATTCATTCGTGTGTGTGTCTGCGTGTATGTGTGTGTGTATTTATTTGTTGGTTGTTGCATGTGTGTGTGTTTTCTTGCCTGTTGACGTGTGTGTGCGTGCCCGCGCGTGCGTCCAAATGGTTCCGTTGCATCTCTTCCAGTTCCTCCTTCACTGACGGGGGAAGGATCCTGCTGAACCCCCTGATGCCCCCGAAGGAGGGGGAGTCCAACTCGTTGAACTGAACCTTGACAAGAAGAAGGAGGGTGACAGACGACGTGTTTCTGCTCTCTGATAAGATAACCAACCCTACACACACACACACACACACACACACACACACACACACACACACACACACACACACACACACACACACACACACACACACACACACACACAACACACACACATCCTCCCACACACACACACAACACACTCACACACACACACACACACACACACACACACACACACACACACACACACACACACACACACACACACACACACACACACACACACACACACACACACACACACACACACACATCCCCACACACAACACACACACACACACACACACACACACACACACACACACACCCACACACACACACACACACCACACACACACACACATCCCCCACACACACACACACACATCCCCCCACACACACACACACACACACATCCCCACACACACACAGGGGACGGAGGGTGGGTCTCATACATGTTTGTGTACCGATATATCACAACCCTAAAAAAAAAGACACAAACAAGCTTAATGTGGGGTTGATCACACACACACACACACACACACACACACACACACACACACACACACACACACACACACACACACACACACACACACACACACACACACTCCCATGCTCTTCTGTATTTCTGGGTTGATCGCACGCAGTTGTGTTTGTTTATAACTTCCACACACAGAAAAGGCTGCCATATATGAGGGTGCTCTATAACACGAGGGTAGCGTCATGTATATAGTGTGTGGTGTGCTCTATAACACGAGGGCTTTAGCGTGGTAGTGGAGGGCTGGCAGGTTTGTTACTGGGAGGACAGAGTGGCACTAGCTGTGGGCTCAGCGCTGTGAGCATCACACACACACCTGGGTGTCAGCAGAGCACAGCTGGGCCGCTCCCCTCACAGCTCAATGCAGAAGGTACTGCAGCCGGAGGGAGGCTTCCACTCATGCTTCCAGATACTCGTATATTTCACCTAATATAAATGTCATAGATCTGATCTGGAATTGCTCATTATACAAGTATACAATGGTAACGTTCAGTGAGAGTCCGACTTCTATTTAGATCCATTTATCCTCACAATTAATCTTATAACACAGCTTCTATTATAAGCTTTGATATAAGCACTAGCATTACCGGTTAGCTTGCGCTTCTGTGTTAAATCACCTGGCTTAGATAGACTTTCATCTTGCGGTTTAAATGTACGCTCTTTTATGCTTTCATCCATTCAGATAAATTAAAAGAACGTCCGTTAAACGTCATCCAGCTCTGTGACAACAACCTAATGAGTATCAGAAGTGTTCTTGTGGTCCCAGAGTGGGCACTCCACCGGCTGGTTGGGAGCTGGTGGTCTCCATTCATTGGCCATGTTATGACCTTTGAACTGGACACGCCAGACCCAACGGAACCATATCTGATTGAAAACATTGTCAGAAACACCTTGGCCTCAGCCTCCGGCCCACGGCTCTACTTTTGGGAGCATTGTGCTACCCATGAGCCAAACTATCAATAAAAGAACCAAACAATGATGCATATTAAACCCTGTTTTGAAGATATAGTTATGACTCCGTTTATGTCTTTGATGGTTTGGGTATCAAAGTAATACTGGAGTGCTTTCGTTTTGCGAATATGTTCTACGTTTTTTCAGTCAACGAAATTATGACTACACTCACAATCCTTTGCAAAACTCTGCAAGGAAGAAAAAGAAAAAATCCCAATCCCTTTGAGGAGCAACACCCAGAGCGATTCCCCTTTGCTAGCAGACGTAAAATAGTAGCACACCACAAAGAACCACTGTCAGCTGCCTGTGCCACAGCCTCACGTGGGCACCTTGCTTCAAGGAGACAATGTTCTCTGTCAACCCAGTCTCACGGAAAAACGTGACACTGTCGTGTCATTATTCGTGATCTGGGACACGTAATTTAAAAAAAATCGTGCCAAGGGCACAAATTTCTAACAATATGACAGCTTTTCGCCACGCTTTTCTACTTTCAACTTTAATTCTGAGAAATTGTGACAATTCACAGATATAACTAATGCAGGTGCGCTGCTCTGTCGGCAAACCACGACGGAAAAAAGGAAGCTGCTTCATCTCTTCTTTTTAAAATGAGTTTGAAATTTGTGCTTTTGGCACAAAAAAATTGAAATGACGTGTCCCAGATCATGAATGAATGGATTAAATGACATGACGTGACAGGGTCACGTATTTCTGTGAGACTGGGTTGTCTCTGTCTACGTTTCCACTCACGGTCTTTCCATCCTTCCAATGATACACACCACCGCTGACTTTAATCCTCCAACATCGTGGTGACGTCCTGTACCCCGACCACCTGTCAGTCAGATGTTCAGGGAGCCGTTGGACACGGTGTGGCGAGGCAGATGTGAACCCTGCCACCGATTGACGAGTCAAGATGACTCCACCTCAAATACATCAACAATAAATGTAGGCAGATATTCAGTTGGAATCAATGCACTGCAGCGTGTGTGTGTGTGTGTGTGTGTGTGTGTGTGTGTGTGTGTGTGTGTGTGTGTGTGTGTGTGTGTGTGTGTGTGTGTGTGTGTGTGTGTGTGTGTGTGTGTGTGTGTGTGTGTGTGTGTGTGTGTGTGTGTGTGTTTGTGTGTGCACACACACACAAATAGAAGACACATACAAACAATTGCACGCAAACACACACACACACGAGTCGAGACATACTGTATGTATACACACAAAGACTCGAGGGTGCACAGAAACATAGCACACACACATCCCTTGGCCCAGGGATGTGTGTGTGCTATGTGATGGGAGGAGAGTACCTGGGGATCCTAGTCCTCCCTCCTCCAAAGGAGAGGGGTCGCCATAGAAACAGCTCGATGCAACAACTAATAGCCTTCTTATCAAATCAACAACCGCCTCCAGGACTCACCCCCATCCCCCCCCCCCCCACACACACACACACACACACAACACACACACACACACACACACACACACCACACACACACACACACACACACACACACACACACACACACACATGCATTAGCATATATATGTGAGAGAGAGAGAGAGAGAGAGAGAGAGAGAGAGAGAGAGAGAGAGAGAGAGAGAGAGAGAGAGAGAGAGAGAGAGAGAGAGAGAGAGAGAGAGAGAGAGAGAGAGAGAGAGAGAGAGAGAGAGAGATCGAACTACAAAACCATAAGTAAAGGTCTTTAATCCATTAGTTAACTTTACATATCAGTTGATTCTTATTTATTGCATATCAACAATGGTTAGACATTGTACTCTTATTTTCAAGGGTTACCCATAAACATACCAAGATACAAAGACACATACTCAATGTATTCATTTATTATACCAAATATAGAATATAGTAGATAAAAAATGAATAGAATCATTTATAAATGATATTCTAGAGCAGAACATAACCCTAACGTTATCGTGATAATAGGGAGACAAGTCAAGTATTCAAATGTGACTACAGTGATGATTTGTGTTTAGCTAACACAGCTCCCCAGTCCCTCACCTCAGCTGGACATGAAGTAAGACACAAGGAACCCATATCAGCCCAACCGCCTATCCCATAATGATGCACCCCATGACCGAAGAGCTGACGAGAGGTCATCTGTAATGCCAAAGTCAGTAACATGAAGATGTTTCTGTAATCCAGAATGAATGATGTGCGAACAACAGGAGAACTTAAGGTAGGCTTATTCAGTCAGAGAGTTGGTGAGGGAGAGGGGGAGAAAGGGAGGGAGACGGGGTGAGGCAGAGACGGAGTGAGGGGGAGAGAGAGACAGAGAGTAGTCTTTCAGCATGCGGGGCTCCCTCTATCTTTGGGGAGCTCATTAGCATCTGGTTATCTAACTCTTTCTCTGGAGTCCAGTCTTCATTGAGAGGAAACACAAACAGAGAGAACGAGAATGACAAAGTCCTCTGTCTGTCTGTCTGTCTGTCTGTCTGTCTGTCTGTCTGTCTGTCTGTCTGTCTGTCTGTCTGTCTGTCTGTCTGTCTGTCTGTCTGTCTGTCTGTCTGTCTGTCTGTCTGTCTGTCTGTCTGTCTGTCTGTCTGTCTGTCTCTCTCTCTCTCTCTCTCTCTGTCTCTCTGTCTCTCTCTCTCTCTACTTCTTCTTTGTTTTTATTGGTCAAACGTTCTATGCTTCTTTAAATGTACAACACATCGTTTTCAGCGGTCGCTATTGAAAGAAAAGTGCAAAATTGACATATATAAGGGGTCAGATTCTGTGGGCCATCACCTTATTGAGTCAAATCAACTCTGTTTTTAATAACCCTCATTACTCTGACAGCTAGCTCGTATTTTAAGCTCCTTAATTAGCAGCGCTACATTAGCCTGCATCTCCATATCTCTAAAAGAAAAAACGATTTCCGAATGCAAAATGGCGTCCCCCCAGGACTGAGTGGCGTCCACCTGGTTCCTGTGGCGTGAGGCGCATGACCCCCTCTGCGCTCCAACTATACTACAGATTCCAATTATCGGAAGCTTAAGACGCGGTGTCAAGTGTACGCAGGCGAGGTTATTGAGACGGCCGAGCCAACGACCAGCTCACTGGTACGTAATGACAACCTCCGTCCCTGAGAGGAGGGGCTCAGGGTCCCGGTGTCTGAGACGAGATGTGTTCTCTATGACCCCCAGAGACAATGAGGCAACAAGGGGGGGTGTTTGGGTGTAAATTACATTTCCATAGGTGTTGGAAAATGAAGGTTTAGAACGTCTGAAATCTGTAGTACCTGGAGGCTGCATTTGCATAATAAAGAGATGCAACTAATTAAACTAAATGGAATCAGAGGATGGTTAGAGCCAATACACGGCATGGATATCAATTTCCTGAATGTGAAACGGTCCATCCATCATCACATAAAGATGCATGTCATAAAAAACACAGATTCTAAACATAAATCTTGCAAGCAAATGTGAGCAATCATACTGAAATGAAAGTCAGCCAGGGTAACCTGTCAGAGGCCGAGATCCACAGGCACAAGGGAAACACAAACCCACAATCAGGAAAAGAGACGCAACACACACACACACACACACACACACACACACACACACACACACACAACACACACACACACACACACACACACACACACACACACACACACACACACACACACACACACACACAAAGACATACATGCGTTTTTAATTGTTCCAGTGTATGCATCAACAGATCAACCGATAAATATTTTGATCGTACTGGTAACTCCTGTACCTTCTCTATCTTATTTCTCGATACAATTTAAATGTTTGTTTGAAATATCCGCAACCCCACAAGTACAAGTGAACCAATTAAATTGGCAGGTCTTAAAATATCTCCTGGGCGAGACGGTTACAGTACGAGAACAGTAGCTCTCTCTCCGACTCGGTCACGCACCTCACACCACAGGATGATGGCATCCAGGAGATCACACACACATACGAGCACGCGTGTGCGTGTGCGGGTGCGCGTGTGTGTGTGTGCGTGTGCGTGTGCATGCGTGTGTGTGTGTGTGCATGCGTGCGTGTGCACCTGTGCACCGGCAGGCCACACTCTATCACCCACAGCCCCCTGCGGTGCTAATGGCTGAGCCCTGTCTCACCTCGGCCCCAGACGGAGCAGGGAGAAGGGACTCCAAGGGGGATAAGGTGCAGGATGAGTTTTCAGTTGCTGCTGGAGGAGGCGGGTGGCTGGCAGTGGGTGGTCCGGGGGCTTTGGGAGAGGGGGTGTGCAACGAGGGACGGATGTCTTTGAAGTGGCGACGATGGCAGTTCAAAGCCCTCCCCTCGCTGCACCACGCCACCCTCTTCCTCTCTGTCCCCGTCCCTCCTCTCGCCCTCACTCATTCTCTCCCTTGCTTCTGTTTCTATTCCACTCTCCCCCATTCACACCCCCAGTCATTATTTCCGTCGTTCAATTTCTCTTTTCTCGCTTCCTTTATTCTCTATTCCCATTTGGTTCTCCCACTTTATAGTTGGTTGGCCAGCATCCTCCCTCTGCCTCTCTCCTCTCAACTCATCAGTCCTCTCTCCCTCTCTCCCTCTCTCTCTCTCCCTCTCTCCCTCTC
Source organism: Melanogrammus aeglefinus (assembly GCA_900291075.1). Classification (NCBI taxonomy): domain Eukaryota; kingdom Metazoa; phylum Chordata; class Actinopteri; order Gadiformes; family Gadidae; genus Melanogrammus; species Melanogrammus aeglefinus. The sequence continues at coordinate 135,530 of OLKM01001217.1, read as the reverse complement.
TCTCTCTCTCTCCCCCTCCCTCTTCTCTCGCTCTCTCTCCCCTCTCTCATCTCTCTCCCTCTCTCTCTCTGTCTCTCTCTTCTCTCCCACCCTCCTCGCCTCCTCTCCCTCTCTCTCCCTCTCTCTCCCCCTCTCCCCCTCTCTCTCTCTCGCTCCCTCTCTCTCCCCCTCTCTCTCCCTCTCTCTCTCTCCCTCTCTCCCTCTCTCTCTCTCTCTCCCTCTCTCTTCTGCCTTGGTGGTATCCACTGTCACAATGCTGAGGTGATTGACACACATATCAGCCCCCGTTGCTTACTGTGTGCTAGCTTGGTAAAACGGGGGCTACATCCCCCTGGTGGACTCTGACTGACGATGGCTAACTCACATCAAGCCTGGGTGGTAAAGTAGGGGCTCCCTAAAGCTTTAGTGATCCTAAGATCCTGACCCTGAGCACACAACCTTCAGCAAACAAAGACGTCACGCCTGAAGGAAGCCCTCACTGTGTGCACTGCCTGCCTCCGTGATGAGAGCAGTGGGGGCTTCATACGCTAACAAGTGCTGCCCTAAATCCACCCGACAGCCATTCAGGGGTCCCCATAAGGACCCACGGGGGGGAGATGTTCACTACAAGATAGGGAGGAGAGAGAGAGAGAGAGAGAGAGAGAGAGAGAGAGAGAGAGAGAGAGAGAGAGAGAGAGAGGAGAGGGGAGAGAGAGAGACGGGGAGAGAGAGAGGGACGGGGAGAGAGAGAGACAGAGACAGAGAGAGGGGGGGAGAGAGAGAGAGAGAGAGACAGAGAGAGGGGGGGAGAGAGAGAGAGAGAGAGAGAGAGAGAGAGAGAGAGAGAGAGAGAGAGAGAGAGAGAGAGAGAGAGGAGAGAGAGAGAGAGAGAGAGAGAGAGAGAGAGAGAGAGAGAGAGAGAGAGAGAGAGAGAGAGAGAGAGAGAGAGAGAGAGAGAGTGTAAAGGGGAGACAAAGAGAGAGATGTGTGCTACTGCCGAGAGCACATGGATGAGACACACAACATGGGAAATTTAGAGTATGATAGACATCGCCTGATATTTCACTCTCTCTCTCTCTTTCTCTCTGTCTCTCTCTCTGTCTCTCTCTCTCTCTGTCTCCCTCACACACACACACACACACACACACACACACACACACACATACTACCTCTCGCTCATCCTTTTTTCATTTGTGAAAGGCAACAGCAATCTCCTAAGCCTCACACACACATCCCCCCCCACACTTGTGTGTGTGTGTGGGGGATGGGGTTTGCTGATTGGTGAGTGGTAGCTCATGTGATTGGGAGATTAGTCCAAATATTGTCAAAGTCATAGGAGCCATCATTCAACCCCACGTAGGGAATAGCGAGGCGGCAAATATGGCGGCATGTTACCGAAAAGAAATCGAGAGCACAACGACACCCATCCGGGCACACAGAGTGTTAGTGTGAGCCGTTCAATGTAGCAGCAGTAGGTCTCTGATTGAGAGAGAAATCATATAGCCTGGCACATGGACATCTCGCACAAAACACAGGTAACCTGAGCCGGCCTTGAAGAGCAGCAGGAGGGGTAGAATATATGGACGGAAACCAGGAAATGGACGTAGCCCAGCTGGGGTAACGTTGTGATTTAGTGTAACGATAAGACAGCGGTCGTCTTACAAGGTCTAATTGATCCAGCACTGTCGCTGTATTTGATTGTATTTATTAACTGTAATGGTAAAAAACGGAGACAGAAAATGTCAATTCTGCCTCATGAGGAGTTTCCACCGCATCTCGGGAACCAGAGGGATCAACATGGACATGTGATGAGGCAGAGCAACCAATCACTTTGTGGGATGCATGGCCATGGCTCGCTCCGCCCACCTAGTCCCAAAAAGACCCCCGTTGCAGAGCGAGCAGGAAAAGACTTAGTGGGCACGAGAGCCAACACTGTCAGTGTGCGCACAGCGGCGTCAGTTGTTGTTACCTCACAGTGTGTGCTCAATGAATGACGTCTCCACACAGGCTATGTTGTTGCTCTCGCGAGCAGATAAATACGTGTGCGAGTGCAGTAAAAGTGTTAGTAATAAAAATGTGTGCGCGCACGCAAAGTCATTTTTGCTTGCGATTTTGTCAGTGAAATGCCGCCACAGGGAAACATCACCCGAGGTGTCACGTAGATTTCACCGGTTTCAGCTGGTCAGCCCCACGAGTCAAAGCCGTTTAGAGCCAAAGTGTGTGTGCGCGCAAAACTGCAATGTTTCAGAAAACGTGTGTCAGGCTTTCTGCCGTAATTTAGGGATTGGCGGTTTCATTTTAGTTTTAGAACAACAGCAGCGACCTCAAACAACGCGGGCAACGCTTTCCCCCCCCCCCCCCCCCCCCTGCTGTTCGACACGCCGAGGAAGCTGGGATTGTATGAATACCAGTGAGCAGGGGGGCTTCAGAGACCTCCCTCCGCTCTGTCGTTGTCCCAGTTGTCTTTGGGGGTTTCTTGTAGGTCGTCTAGCGCCGCCCTGCAGGGATCTTAGGAATTCACAGGAAGGTCAAACCGCACAGGGCGTTGTGCAGTGGCTGTTGAAGTGCTTCTGTTTCCTGTTAGACACGACAGCCTCACAATGACATCCTCAAGGGATTTATAGCGGCTTATCTTTCACCAGAGCCAATTATGTGCATTATCCATCCAGGTGGGCAGACGTGGGTGAGTGTCCTCTGGGTCCACACGGCTCACACCACGGGACCAACGGTTGTGTTTTGTGGCAGAGCGGCTGCCCGGGCCCTGCGGCCCTCATCGGATGTGACGGGTCCTAGCATGCGGACGCCGTGGCCGTCACGCCAGGCGGCGTGCGTCGGACCCGCTCTCTCACTGGCTGAACGATAACCAACCAGGACACGGGACGGAGAGCCACGAGGCCAGAGACACATAGACCCTGAAACCAAGAGATCAGAGCACGAGAGCCAACTGTTTGAACATTGAACCCGGTCTATACTGTCAGAGGAACCGTCTTTATTTTGGGAGGTCAATATTTAAAGGGGTGATCTTATCGTTCAAATTCAAAATGACTTGAATCCACATGATTAGATCACATCAGCACATTCTCAAAGCAATGGCCTGTGACCCACATACAAGTTGTTGTGATTTCTGAATCCACCAGATAGGATGGCTGGAAGCCAAGGCCAACTCGATGGGAAGATGCAGCCGCGCGTGCCTGGGTTTTTCTCATTCCTCGTGTTCCTCACTCCCTTTACCTCCGTCTGCCTTCTGTTCAACGGTTCTGCCTGCAAACCAGTGAAGGTTTTCCTTCACTTCCCTCCTTGCGTCAGTTGAACGGCTTTGGGAGTGTGTGTGGATCTCCCCGGTCTCACAGGACCACCACCAGACAGGGTCTCCCAGGCAGTAGATCAGCTTAGAGCAAAGCAGCCCAAGTTTTATGTACTTTTGAAAAAAAAACTGCGCCTTGGGTAAAGAAAACAGTTTTTTAATGATTCGCCCCTGAAGACACACACACACAGGCGCGCGCACACACACATGCTAGGACTTGAGCTACCGCTGCAGTGACAATGCAGAACTCCTGCAAGTCTTCAAGGCCAATGAGCAATGCCCTCATGAGACGCCCTGAACCTCCACTGTTAGTGCCGACCTCAGGTAGCACAGGTCAAGGTTAAGGAGATCTAGAATCTCCTTAACCGCTGGTCACACGGCTGTTCACACTGCAATATACTATATTGTGGTCAAAACCGGTATATAAGGTATGCGTTGTCAAGGGTTCATGTATGTGTGAATGCACAAGTGCAGGTCACAGTCAGCCAGATACACATGCCGGTGTATCCAAATGCGTCTGTTGATGTGTGTGTGTGTGTGTGTGTGTGTGTGTGTGTGTGTGTGTGTGTGTGTGTGTGTGTGTGTGTGTGTGTGTGTGTGTGTGTGTGTGTGTGTGTGTGTGTGTGTGTGTGTGTGTGTGTGTGTGTGTGTGTGTGTGTGCATATGTGCGTGTGATGCTTGTGTTTCTGTGTGAATAAGTGATTAGTTCACCTGTACCTTAAAAAACTATTCCACAACATGAACTATGTATCAAAGGTCACGACATTTGCACAAACACAACCAGCATTTATTGTGCTCTGAAAGTCATTTCCAGTGGAGGTGGACGTGGAGCACTGTGAACAACCCCCCAGGGGGGTTCACCTGGAGCCCCCCAGGGTTAGTGCTAACCTCAGGTACGTCCCAGGGCTTGCCTGGTGGTGGTCTCCCTCTGTCTTCCCCAGATGCTGACGACACAGGAAGTCAACAGGCGGAGCGAAGGTCGCCTCTAAGGGATGATATTTATTGATTTTATTTATGTCAATGGAAAAACCAGCGGGTGCTGTTGGATTCTCACCAAAATGGGGTTTGGCGGACAGTGTCCTGTCACACCAAGCAGTGCCACGTTCAGGATCTACCTGAGACCGGGCAGTGGTGCATTGTGGGAAGTGATGACAGAAACCCTGCTTTTGAGTCTCACGTGTTCTCCGGTGTGATCATACGAAGACTGAGCTGTGGTGACCACAGCAGGTGGGTCACTGCATTGGGGGGCTCTGTGGGAGGACGGCCTAAGGGGCCCACACTCTAGCGCGGCTTTGGGATGGGGCGGACACTTGAATGGGAGGATGGGTAAGCGACCCGCTGTACCGCGGCCAGACTAGACTGGCTCGGGCGCTACTTGAGCTTTTCTGTCAGCCCCTGTGTGTGTGCTTGTGCATGTTTGTGCGTGTGTGTGTTGCATGTTTGTGTGTGTGTGTGTGTGTGTGTGTGTGTGTGTGTGTGTGTGTGTGTGTGTGTGTGTGTGTGTGTGTGTGTGTGTGTGTGTGTGTGTGTGTGTGTGTGTGTGTGTGTGTGTGTGTGTGTGTGTGTGTTTGTGTGTAGGTTGCAAGGGGAAGTCACTGTGTATGTCTGTCTGCACACAGATGTATTTTTCCATGGTCTTTGTGTGTGTGTGTGTGTGTGTGTGTGTGTGTGTGTGTGTGTGTGTGTGTGTGTGTGTGTGTGTGTGTGTGTGTGTGTGTGTGTGTGTGTGTTTGTGTGCATAAATAAATAAAAGGGGCCAAATGAACAGCCACTGTCTGTCTTTTTTGTACGTGTGTGTGTGTGTGTGTGTGAGTTTTTGTGTGAGCGAGTGTGTATCTCCCAGGTGACAAATCACATCTCATCACCGCGGTGACTCACTCCATGGATGGTAGGGGGGGGAGGGGGGGTTGTCTGTCCGTGTGCACACATATGCATACAACAAAGCACTGTGAAAAAACACACACTGATAATTCTGCGTTACACACGACAACGTTCACAAGAAGAGGAGAAGACAAAAAGGCTCTCTCCACAGCCAGAGCAGTGAGGACGGGAAAGCAAAACCATGACAACCAGCTGTGTGTGTGTGTGTGTGTGTGTGTGTGTGTGTGTGTGTGTGTGTGTGTGTGTGTGTGTGTGTGTGTGTGTGTGTGTGTGTGTGTGTGTGTGTGTGTGTGTGTGTGTGTGTGTGTGTGTGTGTGTGTGTGTGCATCTCTTGGCTGGCTAATCCTGCCCAGGTGCCCCCCAGGGTCACTCGTCATCGGGGGCTTCCGGGCAGCAGGGAGCCGGAGGGAGGGGGGTTGGGGACAGAAAGGTCGCCCGTGGGGTGCCATGGATTCTATCTCAGGCGCGTTACTTGGGCCCCTGGGTTCTGGGTGCTGGGGGCCTCGCACAGTGAGTTGCCATGGATTCTATCCCGGGCCCCTTGGTTCTGGGTGCGTGGGTTCTGAGGGGCCCCTCGCGATGGGTTATTCTGGATTCTGTCCCCGGGCCCCTGGGTAGGGGCCTGGTTCTGTCTAAGTAGGTCGGCGCGAGGCGTCGTCCCGGCAGGAGGGCTCGTGCACTGAAGTGGCGTTAAGCACTAGCAGTAAAACAACACGTTTAAAACCCCGCTCTTCTTACATTTACATTAAGCACCGTATGCAAAGCGACCGGCCTTCTGAAGCTACTAGCAGGTGGAGAAGACCCCTACTGACCCACAGCTAGGGGCTGAGCCCCCCATGTACATCCTAACCGATGATAACGCTCACAGCGGCTGGTAGACTATCAGAAGTTG
>OLKM01001217.1:124474-126974 GCA_900291075.1 Melanogrammus aeglefinus | reverse complement strand
ACGTCCAGGCCCTGCCCCCCAACCACGTGCCCACCGGCCGCAGCGTGAGGGTCTTCATCTGCGCCAATCCCGACGGTAAGGAGACCCCACACCTCCCATTTACCAACTCCTGAAGAGTGAACTCAACCGGGAAGTCGGGAACTTCCTGGCCGTTTGTGCGCAGCTCTCGCCCCTGTTAGGTTGATTGACAGCAGGCTTGATCTTCTTCATTGGAATACTAATTGGAGTTGGTGTTGTGTTTTTGAGCATCTATATTGTTTATGGTTTCATTTGGAGTGCGATTGAAGACTTTGAGGTTTTACGTGAGCTTGTGTCCCGTCAGAGTGAGCTCCACTGAACAGGCTCATTAAAATCAGTTAATCTGACAAGCCTTCACTAAACACCACGTAGGAATCATTCTTCATCCTTATCCGTCTCTGAAACGGCCCTCGTGGTCAGAACACTGAAGCAAACACTGGGAAGAGCTGGTTCAAACCAGAGCAGCCCAGTCTCAATGAATCCCAAGGGCCACTGAGGGGGTCCGGTCAGCTCTATATATAAACATAAACACACCTCCATTACCCGGTCACGTCGGGGGGACGGAGTGGGAGGAAGGCTGTCAACACTCCCATCCCTCCTGGGTGGAATAAAACCCACAAGGCTACTTCTGAGTGCCGAGTGAGTCACCGGCCTTCGGCCCCCCTACCCCACGCCAGAGTGTCCCCCAACCCGACCGGACCCCCCTGACCCGACGCCAGAGTGTCCCCCAACCCGACCGGACCCCCCTGACCCGACGCCAGGGGCCCCCGACCTGTGGGCTAAACACTCCGGAGGTAGTGACGCTCTCCGGGGTCCGCCTCTACTGTAAGAGCTGGCGTTTGTGGGGAGAGACTAATGATGTGGAAGGTGGAGGGGGGATACGGCAGAGACCCCCAGGTCTACGTCAAGGGGGGTCGGGTGGGGTTCACAGCTCTCAGTTTCTGCTCCAACGCCCCCCGCAGGCAGAGGGGGGGGGGAGGTGTTGGTGGAGGTTTAAAAATAGTCGGGCTGAGAGTAAACAAAGCCAGGGGGAAGCAGGAAGTGAGAATGATAGAGAGAGAGAGAGAGAGAGAGAGAGAGAGAGAGAGAGAGAGAGAGAGAGAGAGAGAGAGAGAGAGGGGGAGGGAGAGGGGAGGGAGAGAGAGAGAGAGAGAGAGAGAGAGAGAGAGAGAGAGAGAGAGAGAGAGAGAGAGAGAGAGAGAGAGAGGGAGGGAGAGGCAGAGAGAGAGAAGCAGGGATGCCAATGGTTAATATCAACAGCCCAGCCTGGCAACCAGACTTGTGGTGCCTCATCTCATTAAGAGAGGAAGAGGAACAGAGAGGAAGAGGAACAGAGTGCCACGAGGCCCAACGTCCTCCCCAAATGTGTCGGTCAGACCCCGTCACAGACCGTGAGGCGCTGGGGAGCCGAGGGCACAGGGGTGGAGAGACACCCACCCCTCAGGGAGGGAGAGCAGAGAGAGAGAGAGAGAGAGAGAGAGAGAGAGAGAGAGAGAGAGAGAGAGAGAGAGAGAGAGAGAGAGAGAGAGAGAGAGAGAGAGAGAGAGAGAGAGAGAGAGAGAGAGAGAGAGGCCAGGAAGAGTCAGAAGGATCCAATGACAATGTAAAAGAATAGGCAAGAGACCGAATAGAAAGTAGAGAAAGAGAGTACTTTGTCGATAGAGAGATGAAAGGAGAGAAATAAGTGGATAGAACGACGTATCTCTGACATTGAGCGGGTAAATGAGACACAAGAGACGGGGAAGGAGTGCCATTCCTTTGAAACTCGTTTGAAGCACCTGCAACCTTGGTTCATGGCTGCTCTGTGTCACATAACCTCCACCACCACAAGTCAGCCGCCGCTACGATGCTTACAGCTGGAGCACATCTTCAGCCTACCCTACCCACATTACGACACCGACTCAATCTTCACCACAGAGGTGTTTAGAGGGCGGGGCTTGAACGCTGTGGTTCATCTCTAATTGGCTACTCAGAAAATCTGTTAATTAAGTGATCTCCGTCGCCCCGGCGATTTAAAGGTATGACTTTCAGAAGGTGCTGGGAGCTCTCGGAATACACTGCGCCGCCTGTCTGGGCCCTTGGAGGGCCCGGTTACCACGAACACACCGCTCTCTATTATGGGATGCCATACGCTGAAGGTTACAGAGGAATGAGGACAAGCCCCAGGAGGGCCAAGGTTCTTCCGCCACGGTTCCCAAGCGCGAGGCGCTGTTCAGCGCTGGTTGATGTGGTCCTCTGGAAAGATGGGAGCAACGTGTGTAACAATGTCTGGCCCCCTTGAACCCTGGGTAAAGATGGGAGCAACGTGTGTAACAATGTCTGGCCCCCTTGAACCCTGGGTAAAGATGGGAGCAACGTGTGTAACAATGTCTGGCCCCCTTGAACCCTGGGTAAAGATGGGAGCAACGTGTGTAACAATGTCTAGCCCCCTTGAACCCTGGGTAAGGCTAACGGTTAACGAGGAATTACATTTTCTGGACCA
>OLKM01001217.1:101974-119474 GCA_900291075.1 Melanogrammus aeglefinus | reverse complement strand
TGTGTGTGTGTGTGTGTGTGTGTGTGTGTGTGTGTGTGTGTGTGTGTGTGTGTGTGTGTGTGTTTGTGTTTCTGTGTCTGTGTGTTTTATTTTAATAGAGAGACAGTCTAGTCTAGCGGAAATGTAACCTTTACAACGAGTCGTGTAAAGAAGTGTTGTAGCTGATGCAGTACGATAGGCTGGTCACTCAGGGGGGAGGTGTGGGTCTTGTGCGTTGTGCATTGGGTACATGACTGAGATGGCTGTCTGAGATAACTGATGGAAAAAATGGGATTTGCTATTTCTTTACTCACCCTAACCCTGCAGAGAGAAAGGTGGAATACTCTTATCCAATGCCGACACTATCGTTAGTGTAATTCTGTTCTGTTTGATGTGTATAGCCCTTAAACCCCGGCACAGTCTCAAGGGGCTTGACGGGCTGTATATCTATGATCCCCCTGACGCTAGCCCCCCAGAGGGCAAGAACCAATGTCCTCCATCAGCAAGGAGAAGGAACGCATGACCAGAAGTGCCATTGGGGCCATAATGGACATACAGGAGAAACAAGAACCTCTTTAATCATTTAGTTGATTATGTTATTGTCTATTCTGATGGGCCTGGTAGACCCGGCCCCCTGGTAGACCCGGCCCCCTGGTAGACCCGGGCCCCTGGTAGGCCCGGGCCCCTGGTAGGCCCGGGCCCCTGGTAGACCCGGGCCCCTGGTAGGCCCGGGCCCCTGGTAGGCCCGGGCCCCTGGTAGGCCCGGGCCCCTGGTAGGCCCGGGCCCCTGGTAGACCCGGGCCCCTGGTAGACCCGGGCCCCTGGTAGACCCGGGCCCCTGGTAGACCCGGGCCCCTGGTAGACCCGGGCCCCTGGTAGACCCGGGCCCCTGGTAGACCCGGGCCCCTGGTAGACCCGGGCCCCTGGTAGACCCGGGCCCCTGGTACTCGGTCACAGTGTGCTCTCTGGGCGGTCCGAGCTCCGCTGCCCCCCGCTGAAGATCAGCGTCTGGCCTCCCCTGGTCGCTGTTGGCCCAGCGTGCAGGTGGCTCCTGCCTTCTGGCCCGCGGACGAGGCAGTGACGTTGAATGCCTCGGATCAAGCGAGCCAAGTCCTACCGTCGCTGGAGCGAAAGCGCTAGCAGATGACGGCTGTGAACCGGGGGTCAGGGAGCGCTATTTCAGGAGCGCCTCAACATCTGTTGGATGCAGCCATTATGTACGCTGCATGTAGAGCTTGTACATGCCTGAGTAAAGCTGGCAGTTTAAACAGATATCACTCATTTGGTTCGTCCTGCTTCACACGTGGGAAAAGTGCAAAAGCTGGAATTGTTTCAACAAATGCAATAACAGTTCCCTTTGAGCTTTTATTGAATTCACATCAGATTGGTTTAGATGCATCGTGTGCCCTGGAGAACATCCATTCATGTAGTGAAATTAAAACCAGCAGACACTGAAATACATGGCTCCTTCTGATGTGTGGTCAGTAGAGGAACTATAGTTTATTGGTGCTTTCTCCTTTGCTCCATTCTTCCCTTCCCTTTCACGCTGGTGTGATGGACCTCATTACGACTCCACACACGACCGCTGTGGAGGAACGTGTGTCGCCATCGTAGGCCACTGTGTCAGAGGCGTTAGGAACATCACCTTCTCCTGATGCACGATTTGTATGTCACACACACACACACACACACACACACACACACACACACACACACACACACACACACACACACACACACACACACACACACACACACACACACACACACACACACACACTCACAGTTGAGCTGGTGCCCTCACACAGCGGTGTGGGGACTGCTGAACTGGAACAAACGGAGGAACAATGATTGCTTCGGTTCCGTGCCACCGTAATATCATTTAGCGTTTGATTTGACGGCTCGCTGGTTGATCACCGCGACGGGAACCCTCCACTTGGTGGTCCCACCGTGTGCATGTGTGTGTGTGTGTGTGTGTGTGTGTGTGTGTGTGTGTGTGTGTGTGTGTGTGTGTGTGTGTGTGTGTGTGTGTGTGTGTGTGTGTGTGTGTGTGTGTGAGAGGGTCTGGAACATTACTCTCTGGATTGGTTCATTGTAGAGGGCCTTTCATGGGGTCTGCTCATGCTATGATTCTGTGTGTGTGTGTGTGTGTGAGCTTATGTGTTTGTGTGTGTTTGTGTGTGTGTGTGTGTGTGTGTGTGTGTGTGTGTGTGTGTGTGTGTGTGTGTGTGTGTGTGTGTGTGTGTGTGTGTGTGTGTGTGTGTGTGTGTGATATTACTCTTTGTATTGAATCACGGCCCCCTGACCATCCTGTTTCCCCTGACGCCCCGTGAACCATCACACATCTGGATCAGAGCCCTCACATCTGGATCAGAGCCCTCACATCTGGATCAGAGCCCTCACATCTGGATCAAAGCCCTCACATCTGGATCAGAGCCCTCACATCTGGATCAGAGCCCTCACATCTGGATCAGAGCCCTCACATCTGGGTCAGAGCCCTCACATCTGGATCAGAGCCCTCACATCTGGATCAGAGCCCTCACATCTGGATCAGAGCCCTCACATCTGGATCAGAGCCCTCACATCTGGATCAGAGCCCTCACATCTGGGTCAGAGCCCTCACATCTGGATCAGAGCCCTCACATCTGGATCAGAGCCCTCACATCTGGATCAGAGCCCCCACATCTGTATCAGAGCCCTCACATCTGGATCAGAGCCCTCACATCTGGGTCAGAGCCCTCACATCTGGATCAGAGCCCTCACATCCGGATCAGAGCCCTCACATCCGGGATCAGAGCCCCTCACATCCCGGATCAGAGCCCTCACATCCGGGATCACAGAGCCCCTCACATCTGGATCACAGAGCCCTCACATGCTGGAATCAGAGCCCTCACATCCGGATCAGAGCCCTCACATCTGGATCAGAGCCCTCACATCCGGATCAGAGCCCTCACATCTGGATCAGAGCCCTCACATCTGGATCAGAGCCCTCACATCTGGATCAGAGCCCTCACATCTGGATCAGAGCCCTCACATCTGGATCAGAGCCCTCACATCTGGATCAGAGCCCTCACATCTGGATCAGAGCCCTCACATCCGGATCAGAGCCCTCACATCTGGATCAGAGCCCTCACATCTGGATCAGAGCCCTCACATCCGGATCAGAGCCCTCACATCTGGATCAGAGCCCTCACATCTGGGCACTTCATATGCAGGTCATGCTAATCATGTTCCTTTCTCAAAATTCATCAATCATATCTTCTTTAAAATAAATGTGCTGTATGATATATTCAGGAAAAGAAAGGGAAAAAAATCGAATTCACGAAAGAATGCAAAATAATAAAAGCTCAATGAAGAAACGGCAAATTATTAGATAAGGAAAGAGTGGAAAAAACACACACACATGCACACAAACACACGTACACGCGAGCGGATAGCATCGGGCGGCCGTATCTCACGGTAGCAGGGCTGAGGGGACGCAGGGGGGCTGCTATCAATGCAGGCGAGTGTCTGGTGTCAGGTCGCTTTAAGACACGCTGCCTGGAGAAGAAGACATCAGATGTTAGCTGCCTTTCAAAACCCCCCACCACACACACACACACCCACACACACACACACACACACACACACACACACACACACACACACACACACACACACACACACACACACACACACACACACACACACACACACAGCACACACACACACACACACACACACACACACACACTAATGCAGCATGTTTCAGATTCTGGTTGGGCTTTGGGTTTGTTGTGACCGCGTCATGAAATGATTTTATCATCATTCATGATGATTCTCTTCACCCTTACTCTTCTCTCCTCCCTCCCTTCCCCCTCCCACCAATAACGTGCTCTATAAGCACATAAATGGTTATAAATATGAATAATAGCAGACACACACACACACAACCCCCCCACACACACACACAACACACACACGCACACACCACACCCTCACACACACATACCATCTCACACACACACACATACACACACACACACACACACACACACACACACACACACACACACACACACACACACACACACACACACACACACACACACACACACACACACACAGGGTTAGGGGGGTATTGGAGTATGGGTGAGCCGCGGCCCAAAGCCTTACTAAAGATAGATGGAGAGAGAGGAACATGTCAGACTCAATTTATGACCGCTTTTACTCATGCTGCGTATAACATGGTTAGAAGCTGGGAGGGCTTGTGTGCTTATGTGTGTATATTGCTCTGTGTGTGCATTAGACATATTTACTGTGGCGTGTGTGTGTGTGTAAAGGAAGAGAGAGGGGGGGGGGAAGAGAGAGAGGGGGAGAGAGAGAGGGGGGGAAGAGAGAGAGAGGGAGGAGAGAGAGGGGAAAGAGAGAGAGGGGGAAGGGAGAGAGAGAGAGAGAGAGAGAGAGAGAGAGAGAGAGAGAGAGAGAGAGAGAGGGAGAGAAAGACAGAGTGTGTGTATGCATTTTACATGTGGGTGTGTCATTTCTTTTTGCATCTGTCTACACCAGTGAATAAGTATTCTCTGTGTGTGTGTGTGTGTGTGTGTGTGTGTGTGTGTGTGTGTGTGTGTGTGTGTGTGTGTGTGTGTGTGGTGTGTGGTGTGTGTGTGATGTGTGTTGTGTGTGTGTGTGTGTGTGTGTCTGTGTGTCTGTGTGTACATGCATATCATACGCCGTCCTTTGGGGCATTTCTGTTTTTAACTAACATCCAAGAGAGAGAGAGAGAGAGAGAGAGAGAGAGAGAGAGAGAGGAGAGAGGAGAGAGGAGGAGGCGAGAGAGAGAGAGAGAGAGAGAGAGAGAGAGAGAGAGAGAGAGAGAGAGAGAGAGAGAGAGAGAGAGAGAGAGAGAGAGAGAGAGAGAGAGAGAGAGAGAGAGAGAGAGAGAGGGAGGGAGGGAGGAGAGAGGAGAGAGAGAGAGAGAGGAGGAAGGGGAGAGAGAGAGAGAGAGAGAGAGAGAGAGAGAGGGAGAGAGAGAGGAGGCGAAGAGAGAGAGGAGAGAGAGAGAGAGAGAGAGAGAGAGAGAGAGAGAGAGAGAGAGAGAGAGAGAGAGAGAGAGAGAGAGGGAGAGGGAGAGAGAGAGGGGGAGCAACTGGCCCTGTCGGACTAGATTACCGGGGCCGTTTGGGAGCAGGGGGAGAGGGGGGTGAGGAGCAGAGGGAGAGGGGGGTGAGGAGCAGAGGGAGAGGGGGGTGAGGAGCAGGGGGGGAGGAGGACCAGAGGATAATGTGGGCCATCAGTACAAAGTGTGTGTGGGTGTTCTGAACGCCAACATGGCCGCTGCCACTAGAGACAAACGCTCCGGTCAGAGAAGCGTCATAATGAGGGTGAGTGAGCAGCAGCGGCCGTTCTAACGCTGCATATCAATACGGATGGTGTGGGACATGCTGCGACGCTGTCCTCTCTGACGCTGGGAGGTAGGGATGGTGGCGGGGTCAAGGACATTCACCCGTAGGGAGCGAGAGAGTGGAACGGTAGCATCGTTCAAGTCCCCAGCAAAATGTTTTTGGGTTTGATTCTCGCAAACGTTGGCCACGTCTACCTGTGGGCTTCCTTGAGCAAGATAACCCCAATCGCCTGGCCCTACCAACCTGTATGTCTCTGGAGACATCTGCTGCAGTAAACTGTGATCCTCCTGGCACTTAATGTGTGCACATATTGTGTGTCCTAAAGATTTAAAGTACATAGTTGTGTAGCAATGGGTTAACCTAGTGTTTAACCCTTGGTTCTATGAACATCCTTACTGTACCGACAGCGATATATTGTTTCTTCTGGCAAAAGCACTTATTGTAAGTCTCTTTGGATAAACAGCTAAACACCCTCAATTTTAATGCAAATGTAGAGCAATGAGCTACTGACTGGAGCACTTCCTGGTTGGGAGGAAGTTGACCTTTCAGCCATGTCGTCATCTTACCATTCAAGTTCAGGCCAAACACTTCCGATTGTTGACAAGGGGAATTAGGACTAATATGTGCTCGCCTAACCGGATATGATGTGGTTAATGCTGTGAACACTTCCTGTGTTAGGAGAAAATACTAATATGTATGAAGTGAGTTGCTATACAAATAGTGCTCACAGGAATGCTTGATTTATTCATTCTGTTATTTTAGAAAACGTTGTTTTCTATTCTTCTATTGTGAGTATTGCAGGGATTATCCACATTGCCGTTCTCCCTCGCCAAAGAACTGGAGATTTCCTCAGCAAGGAGGCCCTCATTAAACATGAGCCGTCAGACATTACCCAATGTTCAATATCATACTGAATAAATGCCTCTTCATGTGCCTCTGTGGTCTGGTTCTGTGTCTCCTCTCTTCTGCAGAAACAGAGGCAGAGAGGAACGCTCTGAAGGAGCACGTCTACCCCAAGCTACGAGACTTCTGCAGGGAGAACTACGGCATCGAGTTCCAGGTAACGGCTCCTGGCTGTCATGGGGAGGTTTGCTAGGGTTCAAGCATGGAAGGTACAGGCACCTGTTGTTATTCCACCACTTTCACCGGTTCAGCATGTTTACCTGGCTCGCTTTTTATGTCGCTTTGCACAATGATCAACATTGATCAATAGAAACCTTAAAATGCTCCCCTATAGCGCTTCTACTTGTTGTAACGTTGAACTATGTGCTTCCATTTTGAATCTCTAAAACATCCTTTTGCCCATTCCTCTTAGACAATACTTTCTATTGTAAGAGGTCCAGCTTTATTTTGATGCCCTAACGATGGGTACATATAATCCCATCATTCCTGTCCATCATGCACAGAATAAATTCTCTCTTGTAAAAGTTATATCATATAATAAATATTAAAAGTTATCAAAATAGTTAAGAAATTCCAAACAATCTGGCTGCTCCAGCCAGAAGTGTTTTTTTTTTAATTACGGAAATTGAAGGACCAAGTGTAATGGTCTTTGATGTCTCATCACTTATTGGGCCGATGTGGCCTCATGGGGGTACTATAGCTATAAAAACCCAATGCCCTTAGTCTGAACCAAACCCACATCATGGACCTCATCAGAAGTAACCTCAAAAAATAACAAATATTTGGTGGGTCTTTACGTTGGGTCTTTTTAATACTATCTCCCTCAACCTCACCAAGTATTGAGTCCTAGCTCAAGGGATCAAGATTAGCCAATACAAATGCTGTCCGAATTAGCCTATAGGGGGCGCTATGGTTCCCAATTGAATACCAGAACATCAATGAGTATATTCGCCATAGCTTTCCGCAGAAGAGCCAAAAAAATTCTGGCTTCTATACTGCGAAATGCGACCGGGTTTAGTACAACATCCTGGTGTTTTTGGCTTACTGTGTTTTCCATACTTTGTATTGGGAAAGACTAAATATTTCTTTGCCGTACTAAAGAGTATGGTTGCATGGGTGATAGAAAGCAATGTTCAACTATGACATAGGTGTGATAATCCAGTGGTCCGCACTTCAACTCACGGTTCAAACGGTTCACTATGGATTTTCCTGACAGCTTATTGCTGCATTGCAGGTATATGTGTTGTGAATTGTGGTTTTATTATTTTTTGATATGTTGTACTTTGAGGGTAATTATTACAGTGCCTCTTGGGGTAGTTTTAGGGAGATATTTTAATGAGCAGGTAGGTGTCAGAGCATCATGCCCAGGGACCTCTATGGTTTGATCCCTGCACAGCTCAACCTTCGAGTTATATTCTTGTCATATTCTTCAGAGTACCAGAGCTGGGAGAAAAGCCGGCGCTCTTGAGAACTGGTCAACGTATCCCTGGCTTGTGTAAGACTGCTTGCATAGAAGTGCAAACATTTAACGTGTGACACGTTGAGTCAAATCTTTGACTGCAACCATTTAGGAGGACTTTACATCCCTGCTTGAATGCGGCTGTTTGCCTGTGTGTGTGTTTGAGTGTGACCATTTTATGGCTCAAAAAGGTTGTGATTGGTGTCAGCCAATTAGGACAATTAACCTTAACCTTAACAGAGACTTCTCTGATCCTAAAACACAGAAAAAACAAAACCAAAGATCCACAACTGAACCCTGAGCACCTCACCCACCATCACAAATGTGGACCAGTAATCAAACCCAGACCGCCAACAGGAAGTGTCCTCACAATACAGCTGGCTCATTCCCTGCCCTCTGGGTTTGTGAGCCGGAGATAGGGACGGTCCCTCCTGTGAGGTCTGGACAGACAAGAGCTGCTGTGTGCCCCCGGCATTCCCCTGCTTCTGCCTTTGTTTCGGAGCAAATTGATCCTGGTTGGGTAGCAACCGGGCTGTGGACAGTGGTCACAGAACGGGGGGTGGGGGAGGAGGGAGATCGGAGGAAAAAACGAGCAAGAAGGAGGAAGGAGAGAGACAGAGGAGGGAGGAATATAGGTGAGAGAGAGGATGGGAAAGAGGGAGGAAGAGAGGAAGTGAGGTGATGAGAAGAGGGAGAGAGTGCTGGAGAGAGGAAGAGAGTGGGGGGACAGTGAGGGAGGGAGGAAGGCATTACCAGGGTGTTAAAGGTTTGTTCAGTGAAAGCAGAGGAGCCCTGGTGCCTGCCGGGCCCCGACACAGATCCTGGGGGCCGCCCTTCGGTGTGTTTGTGTTTGTGTTTGCTCTGAGGACAGACCTGCCGTGATTATTCTACACTCCCCCGCTGGCTGTACGCGCCGCATACGGGAGGATTTGTCTCTCTTGAAACCCACTGAATGGTGAATACTGATGAGGGGTGTAAATGCTGTCGTCTCCATCCCGTCTTGTGTATTGGTACAATAGCGATTAGAGTGATTGACCCCTGCTGCTGCTGAGAATTATCTCGGGCTCAACTCATTCAAACCACCAGCTCATATTGTGCTGGCTAGGACAGAAAGGGGATTTAGTTTCATTGCCAACAATCTACCAGAGGAAAACTAAATCTGCTAATGACGTTCTTAGTTCAGCCTCTTCCAATCAAGGAGATAGTATCTCTGTGATTCTTTTTTTTGTCTTGTTTTGGGGGATTTAGCTGAAAACTCTGTCTACAGTTGATAGTTCAGAATAGGTCAATATAATCAGCGTCCGGTTAAGAACATACTCCGTCGACCCTCTGAGCAGATCTGTGCCCAACCAATCCGTCATACCTCCATGTGTCCTCACAGCAAAGTGAGGAAGATCTCACCAATCAGGTTCAGACCGGATCTCCACAGAAGAGACTGAAACTAGAAGGGTATCAGAAGAGGCTGGATAAGCGCATTCCCCTGATGACACCCATTACCACGATGAACAGTGCTAGTAGTTGTAGTAGTTTGAACATCATATCAGTCTGTGGGCCTCCCTGAGCCAGACGCCCTCACCCCGACCCTACCTCCAGCAGCACTCTGATTCATTAATACAATCACCTGCTGACAGACTGCTCATAGTCCGGCCTTACCTATCCACCACAACGCACCTTAAGGAGCCCCAGCCGACTCATGGCGCCAGACCACAGAGATCAGGGGAGTAGGGAAGGCCAAGCTAGACACGGGATGAGGAGGAGGACGACGAAGACGAGGAGGGGGAAGAGGGAGGAGGAGGGGGAGGGGGAGGAGGAGGAGGAGAGGACGAGGAATAGGGAGGAGGAGGAAGAGGATGATGAAGGAAGAGGGAGGAGGAGGAGGAAGAGTAGGACGGGAGGAGGAAGAGGGAGAGGCATGAAGGAAGAGGGAGAAGGAGGAGAAAGAGGATGATGAAGGAAGAGGGAGGAGGAAGAGGAGGAGGAGGAAGAGGAGGAGTGAGCGTGAGCTGGCGTTGGCGTGCACGTCGTCCTGGCAACCTGCCGCCGTCAGATGACTCAAACCCCAGTCGTGCCTCGCGTGCCAAACTGATTAAACAGAAAGCCTCGCCGTTAATACCGTGAATCACTTACAGTGGAACCCCCCCAACACACACACAAACACACACACATAAACACGCACACACGCACGCGTACACACATACACACAGCCCGCAGCCATTTGTACAAATTGGCTGTTCAGCAAAAACGGAATCCTGGAGGTGGATGACGCAGTGTGTGTATGTGTGTGTGTGTGTGTGTGTGTGTGGTGTGTGTGTGTGTGCGTGTGCGTGTGCGTGTGCGCGCGTGTGTGTGTGTGTGTGTATGTTATGGTTACAGTGCCAACTTATAGTCAGTAGTAGTTTATTGGTTTTCTACACAGTGTATTATGCACACGTGCACATGCTTGTATTCCTATTTTTTGTGAATTTGTTAGTTTAAATATATTAATGTGGAAATTATCATAATGTTTTAAATATAGTTGTCGGAGGTGGCTATTGAATTGTTATATCAATATCTGATTAATGAATCATTAAACACACACACACACACAAAATCATACATATTATGATGTGGTAGAAACCATTTTCTGCCGCTGCATAAACACACACACACCCTGACACACACACACACAGACACACACACACACGCGGACACAACACTGTGTGTGTTGGGCTCGGCCGGTGAAGGGGAATTATGGAACGTTTAAAATATCTAAAACCAATCGGAGGTCTTTACTGCAACGACAGGAAATAAAAAGCGACGTCGTATTTAATGAGATCATTATCATGTTAATGCGCAAAACATGTTGAACACATCTCTAACAGCAACAAACGTTTCATTTCATCACTTTATGTGATAGTGAATTTATAATTTATCACTAGAAGAAAAGAGTATCTGATGTCTCTTAAACTGAATACAACGACGTGCACTCAGGGCTACACCCAAATCAATATATTGATTGATCAAGGACAGCGGACTCTTGATGTCTCTTAAGCCTGGAAGAAAGTAAACCTGAATTCATTCTACAACCTGGGGCACAACCTTGTTATTATCTCTGTATTTGAAATACCTCATGAGCTGCATTGTTTGTATGAATAATTCAGATGAAGGATTGTGCCTCATATGAATATGAGAGTAGGGTTAGTCGGTTAGTAACACTTTATTCCAGTACGGAGGTCATTTGTGGTTTCATATTTCTATTTAAAACGGGTAAAGTCGTCTTTAATCTAAGAGCGGTGCACAAAACAACGATTAGCTCTCGCGCTCTCTCAACGCACCGACACCTGTCTGTGGGACGCCCCGTCTCACTGACACCTGTCTGTGGGACGCCCCGTCTCAGCTGTCGCGCGTCTCTCAACGCACCGACACCTGTCTGTGGGACGCCCCGTCTCACTGACACCTGTCTGTGGGACGCCCCGTCTCACTGACACCTGTCTGTGGGACGCCCCGTCTCACCGACAGGTGTCGATGTGTCTCTCAGTTCACGATCGGACTCAGAACAGGACAGTGTGCTGTGTGTCAATTCACCCAAATCAATCATATTGATTGATCAAGACAGCGGACTCTTGATGTCTCTTAAGCCTGGAAGAAAGTAAACCTGAATTCATTCTACAACCTGGGGCACAACCTTGTTATTATCTCTGTATTTGAAATACCTCATGAGCTGCATTGTTTGTATGAATAATTCAGATGAAGGATTGTGCCTCATATGAATATTATATACAGTCTATTAGGTCAGTTTAACCTGTATTATATACAGTCTATGAGGTCAGTTTAACCTGTATTATATACAGTCTATTAGGTCAGTTTAACCTGTATTATATACAGTCTATTAGGTCAGTTTAACCTGTATTATATACAGTCTATTGGGTCAGTTTAACCTGTATTATATACAGTCTATTAGGTCAGTTGAACCTGTATTATATACAGTCTATTGGGTCAGTTGGACGCCCTGTATTATATACAGTCTACCTGTCTGTGGGACGCCCCGTCTCACAGACAGGTGTCGATGTGTCTCTCAGTTCACGATCGGACTCAGAACAGGACAGTGTGCTGTGTGTCAATTTAACCTATATCATAGTCACTGTTAATTCAGATTAACCTGTATTATATACAGTCTATTAGGTCAGTTTAACCTGTATTATATACAGTCTATTAGGTCAGTTTAACCTGTATTATATACAGTCTATTAGGTCAGTTTAACCTGTATTATATACAGTCTATTAGGTCAGTTTAACCTGTATTATATACAGTCTATTAGGTCAGTTGAACCTGTATTATATACAGTCTATTGGGTCAGTTGAACCTGTATTATATACAGTCTATTGGGTCAGTTTAACCTGTATTATATACAGTCTATTGGGTCAGTTGAACCTGTATTATATACAGTCTATTGGGTCAGTTTAACCTGTATTATATACAGTCTATTAGGTCAGTTGAAACCTGTATTATATATACAGTCTATTAGGTCAGTTGAACCTGTATTATATAACAGTCTATTAGGTCAGTTGAACCTGTATTATATACAGTCTATTAGGTCAAGTTGAAACCCTGTATTATATACAGTCTAATTAGGTCAGTTTAAACCAGTATTATATACAGTCTATTAGGTCAGTTTAACCAGTATTATATACAGTCTATTAGGTCAGTTTAACCAGTATTATATACAGTCTATTAGGTCAGTTTAACCTGTATTATATACAGGTCTATTAGGTCAGTTTAACCAGTATTATATACAGTCTATTAGGGTCAGTTTAACCTGCATTATATACAGTCTGTTAGGCCAGTTTAACCTGTATTAATATACAGTCTGTTAGGTCAGTTTAAACCTGTATTATATACAGTCTATTAGGGTCAGTTTAACCTGTATATATATACAGTCTATTAGGTCAGTTGAACCTGTATTATATACAGTCTATTAGGTCAGTTGAACCTGTATTATAAACAGTCTATTAAGTCAGTTGAACCTGTATTATATACAGTCTATTAAGTCAGTTTAACCTGTATTATATACAGTCTATTAGGTCAGTTGAACCTGTATTATACAGTCTATTAGGTCAGTTGAACCTGTATTATACAGTCTATTAGGTCAGTTTAACCTGTATTATATACAGTATATTAGGTCAGTTGAACCTGTATTATATATACAGTCTATTAGGGTCAGTTTTAACCTGTATTATATATACAGTCTATTAGGTCAGTTTAACCTGTATTATATACAGTCTATTTAAGTGTCAGTTTAACCTGTATTATATACAGTCTATTAGGTCAGTTTAACCTGTATTATATACAGTCTATTAGGTCAGTTTAACCTGTAATTATATGCAGTCTATTAAGTCAGTTTAAACCTGTGTTATATACAGTCTATTAGGTCAGTTTAACCTGTGTTATATACAGTCTATTAGGTCAGTTTAACCTGTATTTATATACAGTCTATTAGGTCAGTTTAACCTGTATTATATACAGTCTATTAGGTCAGTTTAACCTGTATTATATACAGTCTATTAGGTCAGTTTAACCTGTATTATATACAGTCTATTAGGTCAGTTTAACCTGTATTATATACAGTCTATTAGGTCAGTTTAACCTGTATTATATACAGTCTATGGGCGTTATATTCATTTCTTATGGTTCTCCTCGCTCTATGTTGTATTCTAAACTCCTCCCCTTCATCTCTCAGCCAATCAGGGCCTCATGCACTAACGGGGGAACCGCGTGCATATAAACATCTTCATGTCACTCATGCTTGTGTCTTGTGTGTTGGTCCGTCCTCCAACCCTTTTCCACTCGGCTTCACCTCATCCAGTGTCCACAGCCGTTTGAGTAGTGGAGGCATCTGATAGTAAGTTAGCAAGTTAACCTTCATGGTCACTGGTTCATTGGAATCCAATGACTTAAATGGACTAAAGCTACCCTGAATGCGACCTTCATCTATTAACTCGTCCGTGAACATGAGTCACGTCAGATCCATTTTCACGGGCCATGGTGGGGAGGACAGAAACACCTTTACATCTCCATCAAACTACCTATTTGGTTATTTTTTGTATCCTTATCAATGTTGTTGATTGAGAGACCCCTAGTGGCAGAAATTATACCTTTAAATCACCTTTACCTACCTTCAAAGCAGGACCATTTGTGAGCTAATGCCATCGCCCAGAAAATATTTTTTGTTCAACCAAGTGGTTTAGATACATTAAATGAAGGCGCCACTCTGATTAAGGTTAATTAGAATTCATGCCAAATTCAAAGCTTTTATGTAACTTGTACGTTTCAGTAGTCATTCAAAATGAATGACTACTGAAACTCCCCCTCCTACTCCCTCACTCCATGATGCTGTCATGCTGCTGTTTACTCTGATGCTCTTCGCTACGATGCTATCAGTCATACAATAATAAATAAGGAACCAATGAGGCGACAGAAGCTGTCTGATAACCTGCTCTCGTGAGGATTTGAACTTTTGGAAAACAACTCGTTTTTTTAAATTTGACATTCCCCCCACCTGCCTTCCGGTTGACCTTTTCAGTCTTTAGATTTCTTTGTTTGAATGTCAGGAAAACCTTTTCCTCTGGGCCGTGCCGCAGACCACGGAGGGGTCTCTGGCCCGACTCTAGAATCTAGACACATCTTATTGTTGGAGAGAACGTCTAGTTTGTGGGCCACTGATGAGTTTGAACATCGATTTTGTTGTGGGAAACCAGCAGATATGATATATACCGAAGCCTGTGCTGTGTCTCAAATCGCGCACTTCTCTAAGTGCACTGCTTTACAGTACACTGCAATTCAGTGCACTTAGTTGCACAGTGCGCAAATTTCGACAAGCTAGTACCGTCTCAAATCAAACACTGCCGCTGCGCACTTACCGGAAATGACTCGACAGCTTCTTCTTCTACTACATTTTAACGCTGATTGCAACCAACCAACTGCCGCCATTTGAAAAGTAGTGACGCATCTTCCGTTTAGCGACGTAGCTCTAGACGTAGCGTCATCTACGTCACCAAGATGGCGGCCATTAAGTGTGGAAAGTGTCCATCGATCCACACTCAATTTTCTGGCCGTTTGAGTGCGCCAATTACTACGATTTTCGCACACTGCTCAGTGTGAACGCACTTACGTACTCAAAATATTGAGTATAAGTGCAGAAGTGCGCGATTTGGGACACACCACTGGTCTGTTTTTTACGCTCTAGCCTGGTACCGTTATGTGTTATTATGTTGTGTTCGGTAAGTGGCCAATTCATTAAGTGTTCTTAGATATGTGTTTGACACTAAAACCATATCGTTACCAATACAATCAATTTACAGTCACAAGCTTTGACCTTTTCAGATGATATGAAATCGAGAAAAAGAAGCGCAGTTTGAAGATCGATCAAGGTCATTTCCTGAAGAGGCATTTATTAGTCGGGGTTGAGTTAAAGAACCAGTGACCTAGGTGGAGAACAGACCCTCCTGGCTGAGCGCCTGTCTGGGATGAGTTCCACGACGGGCCGCACAGCGAGGGGAGAAGCAGTCGACCCGCAGTGCTCCCGCCGTCCCACCAAGGACGTTCCTCAAAGCCGCTCTCCTCCAATCAAACGCTGCACTTACGCAAGCAACAGCAGCAACACCCCCCTCCCACATCACCGCTCAGAGGAGAGAGGAGGGGGAGGAGGAGGAAGGAGAGAATAGGAGGAGAGGAAGATTAAGGGCTTTACAGAACTGGAGGAAGAGCAATGAAGAAGGAAAGGATTGAGGATGAGGACAAGTAGAAGAGCGAGAGAGAGAGAGAGCGAGAGAGAGAGAGAGAGAGAGAGAGAGAGAGAGAGAGAGAGAGAGAGAGAGAGAGAGAGAGAGAGAGAGAGAGAGAGAGAGAGAGAGAGAGAGAGAGAGAGAGAGAGAGAGAGAGAGAGAGAGAGAGGGAGAGAGAGAGAGAGAGAGGGACAGAGAGAGAGAGAGAGTGACAGAGAGGGGGGAGGGTGGATGAAGGGGAGAATTAACAAAGGAACAGAAGGATGGAGGGAGAGGAAGCAGGAGGAGCTGGAGAAGGAGGTGGAGAACGGGGATAGAAGGAGACAGGAAACAGAAGGGCACGTGTCTTAGCCAAACCGCCACTTGGTTATGATTTTAATGAGGTCTGCCTCATTGAAAATAACTTGCCTGACTAATCTTGTGTATGGCAGCGCTTTCTTTGTCTGGCAAAGACCGTGTCAGTATGGTGTGATTGCACTCGCAGCGTATTTATGTTCCCCTCTCTTGGATGTGGGCTCTTCCTCCCCATACTCCTTTTGGCTCACTCTCCTCTTCTGACTTTATCTCTCTCTCTCTCTCTCTCTCTCTCTCTCTCTCTCTCTCTCTCTCTCTCTCTCTCTCTCTCTCTCTCCCTCTCTCCCTCCTCTCTCCCCTCCCTCTCTCCTCTCCTCTCTCCTCTCCTCTCTCCTCTCCTCCCTCCCTCTCTCTCTCTCTCTCTCTCTCTCTCTCTCTCTCTCTCTCTCTCTCCCCTCTCTCCTCTCCTCTCTCTCTCTCTCCTCTCACCTTCTCTCTCTCTCTCTCTCTCTCTCCTCTCTCTCTCTCTCTCTCTCTCTCTCTCTCTCTCTCTCTCTCTCCCTTCTCTCCTCCCCCCTCTCTCTCTCCCCTCCCCTCTCTCCTCCTCGCTCTCTCTCTCCTCTCTCTCTCTTCTCTCTCTCTCTTCTCTCTCGTCTCTCCTCTCTCTCCTCTCTCTCTCTCTCTCCTCTCTCCTCTCTCTCTCTCTCTCTCGCTCTCTCGTCTCCGCTCCCTCCTCCTCGCTCTCTCTCTCTCTCCTCCTCTCTCCCTCTCTCTCTATCTCTCTCTCTCTCTCCTCCTCTCTCTCTCTCCCTCTCTCTCTCTCTCCCTCCCTCTCTCTGTCTCTACTCTCTCTCTCTCTCCTCTTCTCTCTCTCCTCTCTCTCTCCTCTCCTTCCTCTCTTTCTCTTCTCGCTCCTCTCTCTCTTCTCTCTCTCTCTCTCCCTCTCTCTTCTCTCTCGTCATCCACTCTCACTCTCTCTCTCTCTCTCTCACCTCTGCCCCCTCTTCTCCCTCTCGTCCCTCTCTCTCTCTCCCACTCTTCGTTCTTCCTCTCTCCCTCTCTCGTCCTCTCTCTCTCTTCCTCTCTCTCTCTTCTCCCTCTTCCCCGCCCTCTCTCTCATCTCCCCGCTCTCCTCTGCTCCCCTCCCTGTCTGCCTCTCGTCTCTCTCTCTGCGTCTTCTCTCTCTCTGTCTCTCTGTCTCTCGTCTCTGTCCTCCCTCTTCCCTTCGCCTCTTCTCTCTCTCTGCTCTCTCTCTCTTTCTCTCTCTCTCGTCTCCTCTCCTCTCTCTCTCTCCTCTCGTCTCTCCCTCCTCCCTCTCTCTCTGTGCTCGTTCCTTCTCGTCGCGCTCTCTCTTCTCTCGTCCGTCGTCCCTCTCTCTGCGCTCCGTATCCTCTCTCTTCTCCCCGCCCTTCTCTCTCCTTCTCGTTCTCTCTCTTGCTCTTCTCTCCTCTTCTCCCTCCTTCTCTCTCGTCTCTCTCTACTCCTCTCTCTCGTGTCTCTCTCTCTCTCTCGTCCTCTTCTTCTCCCCCCTCTCTTCTCTCTCCCGCCTCCTCTGTCGTCTCTCTCTTCTCTCTCTCTCGTGCTCCCCCACTCTCTCTCCTCTCTCTCGTCTCTCCTTCTCGTCCTCTGTCTCTCTCTCTCTCTCTCTCTCTCTCTCCCCCTCTCCGTTCTGCTCTCTCTCTTCTCGTCTTCTCTCTCCTCACTCTCCTCTTCTTCTCCTC
>OLKM01001217.1:90743-93243 GCA_900291075.1 Melanogrammus aeglefinus | reverse complement strand
AACACAACCAAGTTATTATCTCTCCCTGGCGGTCCGGTCGTGGGGAAGGCCCAGGTTAGGATGTGTAAGCGTGAGGGGAACCAGGAAGTGGGAGATTACTGTGGCTGCCAACGGGTTAGCATTGAACTGTCTGTGTGTAGTTCTATTTGTCATGGAGAGGGTCAGGATGTCAGCTTTCTTTGTCTCATCAGCAGCCATACATCTTGTTATTGGGACGAGCAAAAAATATTTATGTTTCAGAAATCGTACAAAGCTGAAGTTTGGAAATATAACTTGAGAAACAAATCCTTGATGTGTTCATCAGTAATGTAACAATATATTATTCCCTGAGACTTGGCCATATAACTCGTTATCAATTACTAGAATAACAATCTCCTCTGATGAGTTTATAATGAGATACCTATAATATAGATAATATTATATAATATACTACACCCAGAATGAAATTAATATACTACACCCAGATAAATATAATATACTACACCCAGAATAGATGTAATATACTACACCCAGATAAATTCAGCTGGCCGTGAACAGTATGCAGAGCCACATGTTCTGAGAGCCACCCTACTCCCAAGGCCCCCACCAGGCCCCCACATGGCCCCCACATGGCCCCCACCAGGCCCTCACATGGCCCCCACCAGGCCCCCACATGGCCCCCACCAGGCCCCCACATGGCCCCCACCAGGCCTCCCACATGCCCCCCACCAGCCCTTCACCAGGCCCCCACAAGGCCCCCACATGGCCCCCACCAGGCCCCCACATGGCCCCCACCAGGCCTTCACATGGCCCCCACCAGGCCCTCACATGGCCCCCACCAGGCCCTCACATGGCCCCCACCAGGCCCTCACATGGCCCCCACAAACACTGCTTAGGTCCACCAGGTTGTCACGTGGTCATAATTTGTCCCCCTGAATAGTCCCCTCAGACATCTTCTAGTAGTCCTTATAAGTCATTCCATGGATAAGCCTCCTCTGATCGTCCGGCATGGTCCCTACAACGCTCTCACGTGGTCTGGACATGCCAGAACGCACAGGTCAACCACCCGGCCTTTAATTGGGCCCGGAGACCACCGATCGGTGGTGGACCTGTCAGTCAAAGCAGCGGGCCGCAGGCAAGGGCGTGGGAGACGCTTCAGACCGGCTCCTCCTCCCTGAAGGGAACACCCGATAACCCAATGGAGCCAAGGGCCGGTTCCCTTCAGCCTCAGCTGAGCCCCTCCTCATCACGGCGGGTCGGCCCTGGTGTGGGGCGCAGCGCGGGAGACGGGGTGCACCGAATTGTGCTATGGAGTTGGCCACCAGTTAGATCTGGCGACGTGGTAGTTGACCCAGCTGACAGGACTTGACTTTTGGATGATGACAATTATAGCAATCAGGGAAGAAGGAAGTGAGGCTGATGTCTTTTTAAAGACGCCGCCAATTAAAACCATGCTGGCAACCGAGGAGAAAGACTGGCTATGAATCCTGATTATGACCAGCAGTCACACCACAGGTGACCTGCAGTGAGGGAGGCCATGAAGAGGACGAGGATGATGATGATGAAGACGTACAGATGACGAGGGCGATGGTGTTGACGAGGAGGAGGAGGATGAACTGATCAGAGAGATGGTGACGACGGGGACGACCCGGATGAGGAGGAAGAGGAAGGTGCTGCAGAGGAAGCCCTCTCTTGCAGAGTGCCCCGTGGGGTTCCCATAGGAGACCAGCCCCCCCCCCCTCCCCCATCAACCCCCATTCAGAGGGTCCTCACCCTACACCTCCTGAAACACGGCCCGCTGAATGAGCCGCTGATTGCACCCCTGAGTGCGTGTGTGTGTGTTGTGCTGAATGAGCCGCTGATTGTGCTCGTGGTGTGTGTGTGTGTGTGTGTGTGTGTGTGTGTGTGTGTGTGTGTGTGTGACAAATATAACTCTGTATTTGTCCAACAATTTGATGAATAAGCAAGGATTTTGGCAATGTTTTACCCCTAGATAATACACATTAGTGTGTGTGTGATATTTCAATATGAAACCGTATCTGCTCTGAATGATACTGGGTTTAAATATGAGCAATAGGCGTCATACGCACAACCTGACTGCATGCTTACAGTCTAAAACAATACTCCTGGCTCCCTCCCTCCCTCCCCTCCCTCCTCCCTCCCCTCCCTCCCTCCCTCCCTCCCTCCCTCCCTGCTTGTGTTGGTAACATTGACTCTCCCTCCATGCACCCTCTCTCTCTCTCTTTCTCTCTCTCTCTCTCTCTCTCTCTCTCTCTCTCTCTCTCTCCCCTCTCTCTCCCTCTCTCTCTCTCTCTCTCTCTCTTCTCTCTCTCCCCCCTCTCTCTCTTCTCCCCCCCTCCTCTCTCTTCTCTCTCTCTCTCTCTCTCTCCACCCTCTCTTATCTCTCTCTCGTCTCTCTCTCTCCTCCCCTCTCCGATCTCTCCTCTCTCGGTTCATCTCCTCTCTTCTCTCTCTCTTCTCTCTCTCTCCCCTCCCCCCCAGCCCTGTGGGGGAGAAGTAC
>OLKM01001217.1:0-84383 GCA_900291075.1 Melanogrammus aeglefinus | reverse complement strand
TTTCCGGTAAGTGCGCAGCGGCAGTGTTTGATTTGAGACGGTACTAGCTTGTCGAAATTTGCGCACTGTGCAACTAAGTGCACTGAATTGCAGTGTACTGTAAAGCAGTGCACTTAGAGAAGTGCGCGATTTGAGACACAGCACTGGAGGACGAGCTGGGCTAGCTAACCTTCTCTCTCTCTCCCCCCAGACCTGGAGGACGAGCTGGGCTAGCTAACCCTCTCTCTCCCTCTCCCCCCCAGCCCTGGAGGACGAGCTGGACTTCGCGCTGGGCAAGCAGACGCCCGCCTTCCTGCGCAAGTGCGTGTGCTACATCCGCAAGATCGCCGCCTTCGAGCGCTTCGCCAAGCTGCCGGAGATGGCGCGCTACATGGACACGGTGCCGGGACCCGAGCGTGTCATGAGGAACCAAGAGGCCCACGAGCGGCTGCTGAAGGTGCGGGACGAGTTCATCCCCACGGTGGTGGCGGCGTCCAAGCTGCGCGTGTACTCCTCTGTCACGCACTGCGACATGAAGCTGGGCTACTCGCAGGAGGTGGAGAGCCACTACGTGGAGGGCCTGTGCAAGCAGTTCTACGAGGACATGGTGGACATCATCCAGGCCACCGTGCAGCAGAACCTGGACGCCGAGACGGAGCCGCTGTACGACGAGCTGCTGCAGCACACCTCGCTGTGCCAGACGCACGCCGCCCTGTACCAACACCGCAGCGAGCCCCTGGACGGCGTGCTGGACTACCTATTGCCCACCCAGGGGGGCCGCATGAGCCCCCTGGTGGTGCACGGCGGGCCCTGCACCGGGAAGACCCTGCTGCTGGCCGAGGTGGCCAGGCAGGTGAGGGGGGCGGGGGGGCTTTTGGAGCGTGTGTGTGTGTGTGTGTGTGTGTGTGTGTGTGTGTGTGTGTGTGTGTGTGTGTGTGTGTGTGTTTGCGTGTGTGTGTGTGTGTTTGTGTATCAGACCTTCATGTCACACACAGACACACACACACACACACACACACACACACACAGAACACACACACACGCAAACACACACACACACACACACACACACACACACACACACACACACACACACACACACACACACACACACACACACACACACACACACACACACAAACACACACACAAACAGCGTATATGTGTGCGTCTGTGTATATTTAAGGTGTCACCCAGATCTCATTTTTTGGGTTGGTCTGTGCGTGACTTCCCAAAAGTCCCTGTTGTGTTTACTTTGTGTCAACACTGGGCTAGTCTCGATGCTATTACCCCAACAAAAGTGCTCTTAGACCACTTCAAATCCCCCCACTTCAGCCACGCACCGCGTTACGAGTTCAGCCGTCACGGTTCCACCCTATGTTCACGGTTCCACCCTACGTTCACGGTTCCACCCTATGTTCACGGTTCCACCCTATGTTCACGGTTCCAGTCTATGGTTCATGGTTGGTATATGGTTCATGTCATGTGGGGACCCATCCCATGAGTGTGATCATCAATGCATGTTTGCAGCAAAAAGTCATTTGCATTGCGTGGCGTACATTTGGTCATTTGCATGAATTTCCCTGTGAACGCGCCCAACAGAAGCCAGCCCTGGTGCCTTTGATCAGAAGGGGCAGCAGGCCCGGGTCCTGTCAGCTCAGCTCACGAGCTCTCTGACCCAGTTCTGCTTCAGCAGCTCCGCCAGCGCCAGGGCCTCCCCGTTCTGCCTGGGCCCCGGGGGGAATCCGCCATCTGCTGGCCAGCGCTCAGCCAAGACTTCCTGTTCTGAGGACGGAGGGTCACTCCTTGTGTCACTCCTTGTGATCAGGTGTGCATCACACCAAACCACAAGGAGTGACACAAGGAGTGACACAAGGAGTGAGGTTTCAAGAGATGCTTCTCCAACCCAGCCATCGTGCTGATAGTATTTGAGTGTGATGATCTTTCCGTGTCTCGTTCTTGTTTGTGCTCCGTCAAGGCCCTCAGACTCACGGGTTAAACACACCTGACAATGTGCAACTCTAAGTCAACACTGCAGCAGGATGTTCCGGGCTGTCATTTCCTGTTATCCCCAGTGTATGAGGGAGTGTGCCTGCCTGCTCATGTGTATATGTGCGTGTGTGTAAAACAGATCAACCCTCAACAAGAGCTTACGCTCTCATTAAGGCTGGCCTGGATGTTCCCCCTGGGTCCGGAAGAGAGTATAAGAATGAAATGCAAAATAAAACACATGGAGCGGCACACATTGATTAGATGCTGCTTCAGACACACACACACACACGCACACACACACACACACACACACACACACACACACACACACACACACACACACACACACACACACACACACACACACACACACACACACACACACACACACACACACACACATCTATATATCTATAGAGGGAGAGAGAAATGAGAGAGAGAGAAAGAGCACAGTTTGAATAATATGCACCGACAGAGAGAATTATAGAATTGATAGCATATGAAATGTATTTGTTATTTAAGCACGATGACCACATAGGATGACTGCTCATCAACTATTCATGCTTCATGGACAGTATTAAAGACTGCCTGGCTGTTTGCTTTGCAGGCAGGTGACCCCTGTCATTTCACTCCTTGAATACAAATGCTAGGTCATTTGCTCTGAACTTTATATGAGTCTACTTTTCCTTTGAGATTCTGTCTGCGTTGCCAGACCTCTTTTTCATTGGGAACCGTGTGTAAGTGTGAGAGGATATATGTTCATTCTGAATGTTTGATTTGCTCCTGTGTCTTCTATATTGGGCCCTAGACCATTGACAGTGTTGACAGAAAAGTGACGGATGTTCAAGATGGATTACAGAAGTGCACTTTATTTCAGGCACATAAACACATAAGCCTGGTCCATGAGATTCATTTTAAGTGACTATGTGCGTGGGGTAGCCATCTCAACACCATCCATTCTCCAAACACAGGGGGTTACTGGTTCTAGCCCCAGCCTCATTGTGGCGTTATTGCCATGTGTCCAAGAATTGGAGCTACACCTCAATAACATGACATTTGATAGACAACAATGTGCTTTTAACTTAGTCAAACCCCCTAACCACTATCCGGTTTATGTTGTCTTAGGTCTTACTTGTTCATCCAAATGACTTTCTATTTGAAATGTATTGAGTCCCCATTGAGCTCCGCCTTGGTACTCACTCCTTGCGTCTATCTGTCTCTGTTCCTTCAGGCCTACTCCTGGCTGCAGACAGAGATGGGTCCTGAGACTGACCCGGTGGTCATTGTCCGCTTCATCGGCTCCACCCAGGTCTCCATGGACCTCCGCACCCTCCTGCAGAGTATCTGTGAGCAGATCGCCATCAACTACCGATGCCTGATCCACTTCCTGCCCACCAAGATCCAGGAGATGCGGGAGCTCCTGGTCAACCTCCTGGCCGAGGCCTCCTTCCATCGGCCACTGGTGATCATCCTGGACGCCCTGGAGCAGCTCTCTGATGCTGATGAGGCCCGCAAGCTGTGGTGGTTCCCCGCCCACCTGCCAAGGATGGTGCGCATCGTGGTCTCCACCTTGCCCAATAAGCACGGCATCCTGCAAAAGCTCAGACACCTCATCCACGACGAAGGGCGCTACGTGGAGCTCATCCAGCGGGACCGGAAGGTCTGCAGCCAGACCCTCAAGCAGCAGCTGCTCAGAGTGAGGAGGAAGGTCACGTCGGGGCAGCAGATCTACGTCAACGAGGCCCTCGCCAAGTGCACCTTACCCATGTTCGTCAACCTCATCTACAGAGAGGTGGTCCACTGGAGGTCCCACAAGGACGTGGATGACAGGTCCCTGTGCTCCACGGTGCACGAGAGTATCGAGAAGCTCTTCTACTCTGTTGAGAACAAGCTGGGCCAGCGGTTCGTCTTCAGAGCGCTGGGCTACATCACCATGGCCAAGGCAGGGCTAACAGAGCTGGAGCTGGAAGACATTCTTTCACTGGACAACATCGTCCTCGGTGACGTCATCGTGGCATCGTACCTCAAGAATCCCCTAAGGATCTCCTACGATCTGATTGCCAGGATCAAAGAGGAGCTGGAGGGATACTTGGTGGAGCGGCAGGTGCGCAACGTCACGCTCATGGTCTGGGCCAACAGACACCTCCACCTCATCGCTCAGAAGCTATACCTCAGCAATGAGGAGGACGTCCATCAGATGCACAGCCTCCTCGCAGAGTACTTCCTGGGGGCGTGGTCGGGAGGCAGGAAGAAGATCTTCACCTACGACAACAACCACTTCACTTCCCTGAACATTTCGCACCACAAGAACCCACACCAACAGCCGTCCCATGAGAAAACGTCCTCGGACAAATACTCCTATGACAGGCAGACCCCGGAGCAGCCGTGGGTGTTCCAGTGCAACCTCCTAGAGCCGGACATCTTCTTCGTCAACCACAGGAAGATGACGGAGCTCGTTTACCACCTCAGCAGGAGCGGCCGCACAGACGACCTCATGTTCGGGGTGATCATGAATTTCAGCTGGCTCTACACCATGATCAAAATTGGTCAGTTTGAAAAGGCACTCACAGACATCGATCTGGCCTACAGTTACTCTCAAGAGAAGGAGCTCAAGTTCTTGGCCACTACTCTCCGTAGCGTTAAGTTGAAAGTGATGAAGAGCCCTGCTTCTTTGTCCGCCGAGCTGCAACAAAGACTCCTGCCGGTGGTCACCTCTCTTCCAAAGCTAAGGCATCTTCTGCTGGAGTGTGACAAAGATGGCCCCAAGTACTGCTCCATTGTGCCGCTGCATTCCTCAATGGACGTCACCTACAGTCCGGAGAGACTTCCCCTCTGCTCCAGCTACATGCAGATCGTCGAGATCCTGCCCACCCTCGCCCCAAACATTGTTCTGGTAGCCTTGGAGGATGGGTCAATAAGCACCTGGGACGTGGAGAGCAGACAACTCCTGAGACAGATCGACACAGCCAGATCTGTGGTGCTTGGCATCCGGCTAACCACGGATGAGAAGTACTTGGTAGTAGCCACAACCAAAAACACATTGCTCATCTATGACAATCACAAGTCCTGCCTTCTGTCTGAGGTTGAAATCAAGGGGTCCAAGCATGGCGGTGTTGCTGGTGACGTGGCGTTCATTAATGGTTTCACCTTGTCCAGTCATCATGCCTTGGCCTGGCTGGAGGCCAGCAAAGAGGTCAATGTGATTGACCTGCTTTACGGTTGGCCGCTCTACCAGTTCCATTGCTGGTATGAGGTCACCTGTGTGCAATGCTCTCCCGATGGGATGTATGCCTTCTGTGGTCAGTACCTTAACAGTGCGACCATCTTTCATCTAGGGAACGGCGATAAGTTAGCCACAGTGACATCTGAGTTTTCTGGGGGCTTTGTCAAGTCCATCCTTGTTCTTGACACCATCAACCAGATGGTGATGGTTGACAACGAAGGCAGTCTTTCGGTTTGGAACACCAAAGACATCAATAACCCAAGATTGATGGAGGATTACGATTGCCGAGGGGATGAGAGCGAAGTGGTGAGCATTGAGTTGTCTGAGGACCAGCGCTCGATTCTCATCTGCAAGTCTATGAGCATTGAGGTCCTGGACACCAAGCTGTGGAAGATGGTGGAGAAGTTCAAAGCCAAACGTACAGAGCTTTTTGTGGCCGCTGTTCTCTCCAAGAATGGTCAGAGCATTGTGGCTTCCATGGAGAACACCTCCTCCATCTTTGTGTGGCGGAGAGACAGTGGACAATGCATGGCCAGTTTGATCGAGATCTCGGGGGCTATTGTCAAACTAATAAAGTCCACCCACCACAATCTGCTCCTCTCTGTAGCCAGTAGCGGAGTGCTCTCGGTCTGGGACATTGACATCATCACAGCCATGTCCAACATTGATAAAACAGGAAAGAAGATTCAAACACTGCAGTTGTCCGGCAGGGAAGACTATGTGTTTACCATGGATGGTTCAGAGGCAATCCACAAGTGGAACTTCAACACAGGCTTCATCGAAACCATCTTCAAGCACGAGGGCATCGTGGAGAACTGTGTCCTGACCTCCTCCGGGGATCTCATGGTTACCTCAGATGACAAGTGCTGCCAGTACATTTGGCAGACCGGCACGGGAGAAAATATCTTCCGCATCAATGGGCAGAGGATATCTCAGCTCCTGATCACCCACAACGACCAGTTTGTTGTGTCCCTCTGCGAGCAGAACGCCTCTAGGGTCTGGAGGTTGGCCACCGGGCATAAGGTGTGCAACATCTTAGTCACCCTCCAGAATGCACTGATCACCACTGCCAACACTTTCCTTGTGGGAACAACGAAGAACAAACTCCTGGCCGTAAGCCTTTGGTCAGGCAGCGTGTCAAAGAAGTTTGTCTGCGACGATGGCATCACCATTATCAACTTCAAGCTCATTCCCGACTGTCCTGATTGTGTGGTGTTCATAACATCTACAGAGACCGTCTTCATTTGGAGCGTGGCGGACGAATCTGTCTGCAGGAGGGTCCAGTTGCCAACCAACTTCCTTAAGAACCTAGAAGACTTCCAGATTTCACCCAATGGGAAATTAGGTATCGTCTCCAAGGGCGACGAAAACATCAACGTCCTGGACCTTCACAGTGGGAAGCTGAGACTGGTCCATGCCGCTGGCATGATATGGCGACAGAAGCTTTCCCGAGACGGCCGATACCTGGTGTACATCTGCTTCCACAACAGTGACGAAGACGACGAGGCTGGCGTTGTCTCCAACCTGATCGTGATGCGCTTGGCCGACGGCAAAAGCATCGGCACGTGTTCGCTTTACAAGACGCCCACCTATCTCTGCCTTTCCCAGCGCGCGCTCAACATAATCATCGGCTTCGAGGACGGCAGCATTGGCACGTACACGGTGGTGGACCGCGTGGACGCCGCGCTCAAGATCAAGATTGCCACCTCTAACAGCCGACAGATAGTCAACAACGCCTCGCAGAAAGTGCGCCCCAAGTGCGGAAACCACTCTTTTAAGACGATCGCTGACTGCATCTGGAGGGAGTCCACAGAGATCTTCTCGAGGGACAGTCCTATCAACGTGTCAGACTCTGGCGAGGCTGAGACCATAGCTCCCTCTAAGAAGAGTGAGCTGCTGCAGTGAAGAGATGGATATGGGCGAGGGTTGTGATTAATGTGAAGATAGATGGTGTTGTTGTAGGGTTCCCTGTTTACAGCCAAGTATGTCCGCTGCAGATTTTCAGCCCAATGGGTAGTTTCTAGGTTGAACACAATTACCGCTGCATTTGTCATATATTGCTTGACTTCCAACTTGATGTAATT
This sequence comes from Melanogrammus aeglefinus, assembly GCA_900291075.1. Classification (NCBI taxonomy): domain Eukaryota; kingdom Metazoa; phylum Chordata; class Actinopteri; order Gadiformes; family Gadidae; genus Melanogrammus; species Melanogrammus aeglefinus. The sequence goes on along the minus strand of OLKM01001217.1, from coordinate 77,105 downwards.
CTATTATTTTTTGTGTTACACTTGAAGACTGTTCAATTAAATCTTGTTTTTTTTTTGTTTGTTCTTTTGAAAAAAAAACTATTGTTTGTGGTATTCGTTTGCCATTTTGTGTCCTTTCAGCATTTGAAGTTATGATTCAAATGTTGTGGCTAAACATGTCCAAAGCCATTCCAGTGAATTCCACCATTCTACTTTGAACATTTTGATCTAGTTCACGTTGTGCACATTAAGCCATAATGTGGTCACCACAGGTATATTTAAGTTTGTATGTTTCTATTTACATCAGTGGGTATTGTAAAAAAAAGAAAAAAAAAAGAACAATGGATACTTGTACATATCTCTTAATGGCTGCTGCAGTTTTGTGCAACTCCTTAAAATTGTTATGTTGTGCTTAATGCAATCAAAGTGAGTGCCTGGAATACAAATGTTATATTGTGTGCAGATTAGATTACAAGAATTATGAAAATGCAGGGAATTTGTAAACACAACATACACAGAACACAGAACAAAATACATGGTTCATCATGGTAAAATTAAAACCGAAATGATCATTATATTGAAAAATTATTCCAATTGTGTCAATGGATTTTTTTCCCTCTGATCATTATCGATTAATTATTTGCTTACATTTACATATGAAAGTGGAAATACCTGCATTTTCCAAGGCTATGAATAACCGTAGAGTTTACAGAGCATACTACATATGCATATAACCAGTGTTCTTACTTTAGAACCAGCATTGAGTTGGGCTTGGTATTAAACATATTAAGTAGAAGACGTCCGATTATTGTCATTATATATCTTAGCCACAATCCATTAAATCAGTCACAAAAAGTTGACTTTATGTACACTTTAACATCACATGAAATAGAAAGTGATCTAGAAAAAAAGTGTGAAGTGATAAAAGGCTCTGTCTCTCTCTCTCTCTCTCTCTCTCTCTCTCTCTCTCTCTCTCTCTCTCTCTCTCTCTCTCTCTCTCTCTCTCTCTCTCTCTCTCTCTCTCTCTCTCTCCTCTCTCTCTCTCTCTCTCTCTCTCTCTCTCTCTCTCTCTCTCTCTCTACTCTCTCTCTCTCTCTCTCTCTTGCTTCTCTCTACACACTACACACACACACACACACAACACACACACACACACACACACACACACACACACACACACACACACACACACACACACACACACACACACACACACACACACACACGCACACTTACTACATCGACAGCTTTAAACATCCACATATGTAGAAATTAGCACTTCAAGTGTCATGAATTGGCATGAAAAAGGCTCAAATAAAGGTTTATTGGAGTTGGTCATGATCGTTGGAGCTGTATCTTGCTAGTACTAGCATGTTTGCTAGCTTGTTTTGGTGGTTTAGTTATACATCGATAAATATTCACCATCATACGTTACGAGTTCCTATTCATGTAAAAAACTAAACTTCTTCCTTCGAGGATATGAAATCACAAAAAAATCAGAACCTGTCTCACTTTTACGTGTAATGTTAAAGGGCTAATCTGTCTAATATTGTACGCTTACCTCTGTTCTTTCCTCTGGCCCACTTTTGATCTTTTTGAGAACTGTAGCATTATTGAGCTTTAAAACGACTTAATTCATTTTCAAAATTCACATTTTATAAATTGAGAAATATCATTCCACGTATTTGCCAAAGTTGTCTTTTAGGTTTCGTGTTTTGATTGGTTGACGGATGTTGGATTTACTTTGAAGGCCTGTCTCAGTGTCACCACGTGGTGACGTTTAAAACAAATATGATAGAGAAAATGTTTTATCTTTGCTATGAAGTTTATCTGAGTCACCATAAAATATATTGGAATGCCAACTGAAGAGTATATTTGAATGTGTCCATACGAAAGTCACGCTATTACTGTATGTTAAGTAACTTGAATGACTTTATAACTTCAATGTTTGCGACTCCTGGTTGACATACTGGTAATGAATGTTTCTATAGTATAATTTGTATTGTCCAGACTGATCTACCTGTTTAGAGATTTATATTTTCATAAATGTTGTACTTACATTTTGTTACAAAGTTGTTTAACTGGAATTCTGACAGAAATGAAAAACGTAGTTACAAAGCAATATGAACTAGTGTGTATGCATTGTTTGTATGAAGCCTTTTAACGTAATAAAATGGTTAATTTCCTTGCCTCCAGGACTTGCCTGATTGTAGAGCCTGCTAACTGTGCGTTCACACCAAAAGCGAATTGAGCGACCAAATCACCGGAAGTCATTCACTTTCTATGGGCAAGAGCAACCAGAGCGACCCAAGTGTCCTACGCTACCAGCGGCAAAAGGTGAGCGACCAGAGCGACCAAAAAAAGTTGAAAACGGCTGAACTTTATGCAAATTACAATGACGCGTATCGTCGACCAGACACTGACAGCCAATCAGCCAAAAAGTAGACGCTCTTTGCTTGCGTGGATCCCGGGGAACACGAACACCTGTGAGCAAGGCACAGCGGACAACCCCTGGCCAGGCTGAGTCAGGACGTGGGCACCGTAGCTGACCCTTGACGTTGTGCTGTTGTCTAGTCTCCCCTCCGGGCTCATTCGCCTCTGTCCTTTATGTAGAGCGGGTTTACTCCAGCAAAACAAAACTCTAACTAATTAACACATCACGTGACTCCAGCACTAACATAACGTTACTACAACACTAACATAACGTTACTACAGAACTAACATAACGTTACTACAGCACTAACATAACGTTACTACAGAACTAACATAACGTTACTACAGCACTAACATAACGTTTCTACAGAACTAACATAACGTTACTACAGCACTAACATAACGTTACTACAGAACTAACATAACGTGACTCCAGCACTAACATAACGTTACTACAGAACTAACATAACGTTACTACAGCACTAACATAACGTTACTCCAGCACTAACATAACGTTACTACAGCACTAACATAACGTTACTCCAACACTAACATAACGTTACTACTGCACTAAAATAATGTTACTACAGCACTAACATAACGTTACTACTGCACTAACATAACATTACTACAGAACTAACATAACGTTACTCCAGCACTAACATAATGTTACTCCAGCACTAACATAATGTTACTCCAGCACTAACATAACGTTACTCCAGCACTAACATAATGTTACTACAGCACTAACATAACGTTACTACTGCACTAACATAACGTTACTACAGCACTAACATAACGTTACTCCAGCACTACATTAACGTTACTCCAGCACTAACATAACGTTACTACTGCAGCTAACATAATGTTACTACAGAACTAACATAACGTTACTCCAGCACTAACATAATGTTACTACTGCACGAACATAACGTTACCACAGCACTAACATAATGTTACTACAGCACTAACATAACGTTACTACAGCACTAACATAACATTACTACACCACTAAGATAACGATACTACAACACGAACATAACGTTACTACAGCACTAACATAACGTTACTACAGAACTAACATAACGTTACTACAGCACTAACAACGTTACTACAACACTAACATAACGTTACTACAGCACTAACATAACGTCACTACAGCACTAACATAACGTTACTACAGCACTAACATAACGTTACTACAGCACTAACATAACGTTACTACAGCACTAACATAACGTTACTACAGAACTAACATAACGTTACTACAGCACTAACATAACGTTACTCCAGCACTAACATAACGTTACTACAGCACTAACATAACGTTACTACAGCACTAACATAACGTTACTACAGCACTAACATAACGTTACTACAGCACTAACATAACGTTACTACAGCACTAACATAACGTTACTACAGCACTAACATAACGTTACTACAGCACTAACATAACGTTACTACAACACTAACATAACATTACTACAGCACTAAGATAACATTACTACAGCACTGAGATAACATTACTACAGCTCTAAGGTTCTCTGGTATTATCTCTATACTATCTCTATATTATCTCTATACTATCTCTATACTATCTCTATACTATCTCTATATTAGCTCTATATTATCTCTATGCTATCTCTATACTATCTCTATACCATCTCTATACCATCTCTATACCATCTCTCCTCCAGGCATCCAAGAGCAGGTTAATCAACCAGTATCCCCGCATTAATGACATTTATCTCAAATGAACTGTACGCATGTGTTTGTTTTTGTGTGTGTGTGTGTGTGTGTGTGTGTGTGTGTGTGTGTGTGTGTGTGTGTGTGTGTGTGTGTGTGTGTGTGTGTGTGTGTGTGTGTGTGTGTGTGTGTGTGTGTGTGTGTGTGTGTGCTTTTCCTCTGGGATAGGCACAAGGCTAATCCACAGAGAGCCGCTGTTGACAGCCTCATATTGAGAGAGACACACACACACACACACACACACACACACACACACACACACACACGCACACACGCACACAGACACACAACACACACCACACACCCCCGCGGAGAGACGCACAGACACACACACACACACACACACACACACACACACACACACGCACACACGCACACACACACACACACACACACCCCCGCGGTGGTGTTGGGAGGAGGAGCTGTGGTGGATGGTTTGATGGCCCAGTAATTGCTCTTCCGGTGGAACAGCCAGACAAGCGCGGTGGATATTTCCCCAACACGACTGACAATGTCTTTATAATTAGGCCTGTGCAGATCACCTGGAGTCCCCACCAAGCTCACACACAGACACACACGGCACACACACATAGAACACATCCACACACACACACACATAGACACACATCACACACACATAGACACACATCACACACACACACACATAGACACACATCACACACACACACACATAGACACACATCACACACACACATACACACATAGACACACATACATACACACACATACACACACACACACACACACACACACACAGACACACATACATACACACACATAGACACACATAGACACACGTCACACACACATAGACACACATCACACACACACATAGACACACATACACACACACACACATAGACACACATAGACACACATCACACACACACATAGACACACACACACACACACACAGACACACGGCACACACACATAGACACACATCACACACACACATAGACACACGGCGGCACACACACACACATAGACACACATACACACACACATAGACACACATCACACACACACATAGACACACGGCACACACACACACACATAGACACACGGCACACACGCATAGACACACGGCACACACGCATAGACACACTTGGACACACAACGCGCACACACACATAGACACACAGCACACACACATAGACACACATACACACACACACACACACACACACACACACACTAGGACACACAACGCACACACACACATAGACACACAGCACACACACATAGACACACATCACACACACACACACACACACACACACACACACACACATAGACACACAGCACACACACATAGACACACAGCGCACACACACACATACACACACAGCACACACACACATACACACTAAGCACACAGCACACACACACACATAGACACACAGCACACACACACTCATACACACACACGCACTAACACACACAGAAACAAAGTACACACTCACACGCAGTACACACACACGCAGTGCACACAAACCCCACGCACACACGCACGCACGCAGACAAACACATAAGAGATACAATTTGGATAATTAAGTCTTAAAGGTAAAAAAATAAATGAAGCAGTTGTGAGTTTTAATTCCCCGGTGGTCTCAGTGTGTTTGTATCCATGCCCGCGTGAGCATTAGTGCGTGCATTATTCTGTCGCTACGCTGACAGTGGCTCCCAGCAGAGTGTGATGAGTCGGGGCCATCCGGTAGGGGGCCCCGGCGGCCCCCTGTAATGAAGAGAAGGAGAGGACCTGATGGAGGCCACGTGGCCTGCGGCGTGTGTGCGGTAGCTCGATGCAGTACGACTCGTCCTGCTGTTTGCTTAAGCTAGACTAACAAACCCTGGGCGTCGGCGACAAACTCCCCACCGCACTCAACTTGTGGGCCCCCAACGATGTCACCTTTTTGAAAAGCTTCTTGTGCAATCATTTCGATAAAGTTTGTCTTTAGCTCACCGAACAGACAGACAGGCTACATGTGTCAATCAGTCTGGGTCAATAAAAGCGATCTATCTATTTCCATTTCCATTTAGTCATCCAAAGACATTCACAAGACAGGCTGAGAACATTCAAAGCAAAATAAAGACCTGAGCAACTACAAAAATGAACGGTAAGATCAAGAATTACATTAATTTATAATCTATCTATCTGTCTGTCTATTCAGCTATCCTTCTGTCAATCAATCTATATGCAAAAGTAAAACAGATCGAAGACGAGTCTGAATCTAAACGCCGCAGGTTTATCTCTCCCACCCCAGTTCCCTAGTTATATTCTAAATGAGTAACCAGTGTCTCGCTCTGCGGCCAACACACCTGCTCCATGTTTGTCCATGTAAAAGCCCTTGACCAGAATGTGGAATGTTTACAAAAGGCCGAATGGCATTGATTGGTCCGTCCGGTTGTCCCGGAGACGGAGCTCACATTCATGTAGACCTGTTGACCTATTCAAAGCAGGGACGCCATTGTGTTTTTTCCGACGGGAGAAGAAGCCAGGTTCACAGACACGATGATGAGTAGGAAATGTGATGCAAATGCACGACAACGCAAGGTCTCACAAGGACATGGCGGTCGGTCGAGGATACAAGTCAAATGATTATGTTGTTTTTTGTTGTTGGGAGGGAATCTCCCCCCGGCGTGTTTTTTTTTAGAACTTCTGGTGTCTCCTTGAGTACACTGCCTCTCTCCACCTCCAGTGGTGTGTGTGTGTGTGTGTGTGTGTGTGTGTGTGTGTGTGTGTGTGTGTGTGTGTGTGTGTGTGTGTGTGTGTGTGTGTGTGTGTGTGTGTGTGTGTGTGTGTGTGTGTGTGTGTGTGTGTGTGTGTGTGTGTGCGTTTTGTGTGTGTGCGTGTGTAAGAGCTCATTGAAAAATTGTGTAAGAGCTCATTCCCCGCAGGAGGACTGGTCTTTTGAGTGGGATGCTTAAACTGAATGCCCAGGTATATGTCATTCAATGGAGAGGAAGAGGACGATGTTGACGATGATGATGATGGTGATGATGGTGATGATGATGATGATGATGATGATCTTGACGCTATAGATTCCTAGCATGGCGAATGCACATCAGGTCTACACTTTGTGTGTAGAAACTGTTCACGGACCTGAAAGAGTCTATTGTATGCAGTACTGCTAAAACATTTAAACACTTACATGAAGACACCATCATGTGGAGTGTGTGTGGAGGACGGCTGGTTGAAGCAGCGTCAGCGGGCCCAGTCCGACTGCGCTCTGGGTCTGTTGGGCGATCAGGGAGCACAGGTTAGCCGTCAGCCGTCACCACACATCGCCACCCTGGGGCCTCGGCCAGGAGCCGCCCAGGCAGGCCACCGAGGTCGAATGGAGCAACAAACATTGTTACAAACACATCAGAAATATACAGAATATATAAAAAATAAAAAATGGACCAAAGATGTCTGAATTTAAAACAAAAGCAGTTGCACAGTTGTGGAGGAATGTGCAAACTGGCCATGGTATGTGCAAATTTTCACAGTTCTGGTTTAACAATATGTGCATGTGCAATGTCCAAGAATATTGTGACGGAGAATGATCATCATCATCATCATCCTCCTCTTCCTCTCCACATATGCCTTCTGATCTCTTCCATCACACCTCTGAGTGGAAGCATCCACCTTAAAAGACGCCATCCGTCCACACAGAGAAGAGGGCAGGGCTACAGGGACCTAGTTTCAGAACTAGCTGTGTTGGCGTTCCCCCGTGCCGTCTGTTTGAGTGTGAGGGCAGTAATTGATATGTGACGTCTGAAAGCTAATGCTTTGTTGACCAGACAATGCATCGCGCTGAATCCCAGCCCAGAGCGACGTGCTAGCAGCTGCTCTCTAGTGAAATATAAAGGATTGAGCTGCTTCTAATAAAACAGATCTATGTTTGGTTCATCATTCCAAGAAATGCTTTGTTTTACACTCAAGGGCGCTACATGAAATTATGTATTCTGCATTGTGATTTTGGTGCTACTGTTCTAATATTTTCATTACTGCACACATGAAGGAATGTGTTATAATGGAATATTATTACCATCATTATTATTATTATTCATAAAGGCACTTCATTAACTCTACATACTTTCTATTCATAGGGTCCTAAAGCCTTCTCAGATTGCCCTCTCAGTGTGCTAAATCAAAGCTTTTTCTGACTTTTGTCTTTGCATCTCCCTGCTCTCCTCAGTATATTATATGCAGGAGGGTTGAATATAAATCACCGGTCCACCTCTCACACTCTAAGGCAATCTACACCCTCTCCCCTTTAAAATATACAGGACACGAAACCCAAGACCAGCTCGTCTCCTCTGTGACCAAACGGAAACACAAAACAACACAATTAGGTTTGTTCTGTTCCCTGAAACAGATCCTGAAACATTTAATCACTACACCTACCTGCTCTGAAAAAAATCCATGTTATCCATTTAGACGGTGGCTCATTAAAAAGGCCTCACACAGCACAAGTGACTATGTATGTTTTTCTTGATAAGAATCTTTCAAATTAAATTTCTTTGATGTAGACTTACTGACTGACTGACTGGTCTATAGAGAGAGTCTGTCTATAGAGAGAGTCTGTCTATAGAGAGAGTCTGTCTATAGAGAGAGTCCATCTATAGAGAGAGTCTGTCTATAGAGAGGGCCTCTGTCTATAGAGAGAGTCTGTCTATAGAGAGAGTCTGTCTATAGAGAGTCGGTCTATAGAGAGAGTCTGTCTATAGAGAGTCTGTCTATAGAGAGAGTCTGTCTATAGAGAGTCCATCTATAGAGAGAGTCTGTCTATAGAGAGGGCCTCTGTCTATAGAGAGAGTCTGTCTATAGAGAGAGTCTGTCTATAGAGAGAGTCCATCTATAGAGAGAGTCTGTCTATAGAGAGGGCCTCTGTCTATAGAGAGAGTCCCTCTATAGAGAGAGTCTGTCTATAGAGAGAGTCGGTCTATAGAGAGAGTCTGTCTATAGAGAGAGTCTGTCTATAGAGAGAGTCTGTCTATAGAGAGAGTCTGTCTATAGAGAGAGTCTGTCTATAGAGAGAGTCGGTCTATAGAGAGAGTCGGTCTATAGAGAGAGTCTGTCTATAGAGAGGGCCTCTGTCTATAGAGAGAGTCTGTCTATAGAGAGAGTCTGTCTATAGAGAGAGTCTGTCTATAGAGAGAGTCGGTCTATAGAGAGAGTCCCTCTATAGAGAGAGTCTGTCTATAGAGAGAGTCTGTCTATAGAGAGAGTCGGTCTATAGAGAGAGTCCCTCTATAGAGAGAGTCTGTCTATAGAGAGAGTCTGTCTATAGAGAGTCTGTCTATAGAGAGAGTCTGTCTATAGAGAGAGTCTGTCTATAGAGAGTCTGTCTATAGAGAGAGTCTGTCTATAGAGAGAGTCTGTCTATAGAGAGTCGGTCTATAGAGAGAGTCTGTCTATAGAGAGGGCCTCTGTCTATAGAGAGAGTCCCTCTATAGAGAGAGTCTGTCTATAGAGAGAGTCTGTCTATAGAGAGAGTCTGTCTATAGAGAGAGTCGGTCTATAGAGAGAGTCGTCTATAGAGTGAGTCGGTCTATAGAGAGAGTCTGTCTATAGAGAGAGTCGGTCTATAGAGTGAGTCGGTCTATAGAGAGAGTCCCTCTATAGAGAGAGTCTGTCTATAGAGAGAGTCGGTCTATAGAGAGAGCCGGTCTATAGAGAGAGTCGGTCTATAGAGAGAGTCTGTCTATAGAGAGAGTCTGTCTATAGAGAGAGTCTGTCTATAGAGAGAGTCCCTCTATAGAGAGAGTCGGTCTATAGAGATAGGCTCCCTCTATAGTAAAGGTCCTTCACTGCCTGACACACATCACACAAATATTGATACTATTATGGATTCAGATCTGAATCTCAAGAGCCTCATCAAGTCAGTGATACAATCTGAAAAAAACATAACAAGACTAAGAGCACACATGTCCAAACAAGACTTAGAAAAACTGGTGCACATTTTAATTACTATGAGGTTTGATTATTGCAATGGTCTCTTTACAGGATTTCCAGAAAAGGCTCTTAGCTGCTACAGCTTGTTCAGAATGCCGCGGCTAGAATTCTAACAAAGACCAACACATTTCAACACATCATACAAATCCTCAAATCCCTGCCTTGGCTCTGACCTGTGGATGGCAGAGGATCGATTTCACAACACTGCTGCTCACCTAGAAATTACCAAACGGTTTAGGGCCAGGGTACATTCGAGTCAAAACCAAACCTGGAAGAGCAGCATTCAGAGAAAAACTCCTGAATAACTGCACCTTGCTCCAGCTCGGACTACCCTTATTCAAAGTTAAAAATGGGTTGTTTAGATGTTCATCTTCGCTTCCTGCTAAGCAGAATAAATGTATCTTGTGCTCTCTTTGAATTCCGGTTTTATATCATCTATGTCATGATTTCACGTGGAGCACGTTGAGTCTGCCTTGTGTCTGAAACGCTCTGTATGAATAAAGTTGACTTAAAAAGATATTTGAAGGCGCAGAGACAGCCTGTCATGTCCCCCACCAGTGGACAGGTCTCGTGATGGTTTGAAGGGTTATGTTATGCATGGTGAGTCCTCTGCTGCAGTCAGTCACGCTCTTGACTTTCCCTCGGAGGAGAGAAGTACACATTGTGCCTCAGGGGAAAGGATCTGTTTCAGGGGTCGCATCAGCAGGTTCTGAATACGCGACCATGATCACCCTCTCAACGTGTGAAGCATCGAGACCGGCAATATGCCGCTGACTGTCCTCGGCCTTGGAAATGCTTCTGGAAACTCTTCTTATTAGCAACACACAATATCATATTAACAGACAGAGGCATGCACACACTCACACACACGCACACACACGCACACAGACACACACACACTTGTCTTCTTGACTTCCGACCAGTAGGATCCGGCAGACAAGACAACAGCTTGTCAGAAGCTGCTTGACTTGTTTAAATTCAGGGCTGAATGTTTCCAATTCATATAGGCCTACTTACTCTGTCAACACTGGTCGATGACAGGAAGCTATCTTCAACACGCTTTGACAGATTGAATACAATCTCTTCTGTACCACTTATTTCTCAACAACTGGCACTCCAAAAAAGTTTTTAAAAAATTAAAAAACACTTTTTCTATTTGTCTATATGAAAATAAGTCAATCATTTCCTTTGAAATATAATTATACAACTTTGAGTAATGCTTTTATGCAGAAACAGGTGGGACTCCCGGTTTCGGACGTAATCGTCATCGTTGCTGGGTGGGGGGGGGGGGGGTCTAATTCCAGCTCAGACCTTCCAGTGGGGCGGTACCTCTCCACGCTACCAACCAATCACCGATTGGGAGTGAACGAAGTGGTGCCGCCCGCTGTACGCTCGGACCCTTGGATCCTAGAGGCTCATTCAAACACCCTGGTGGCGACATGGGACCAGGAGTCACGGGTGGGGGGACGGCTGACAGCGACGCACCACAACAAACCCGCTGAATCCAGCAGTCTACCTCTACTGAGGGACCATGAAGTTATTCACTGTGAATAACTTCTTTCTTTTGTTTGTTTCGACATCTGTAACGGAATATCATCGAATTTGAATGACCACTCACGTTATTCCCGGGACTCTTGATGCCTAGGGCAGCGGGCCACACCTTCGTTTAGCGCAACAGGTAGGTTTAACAAGGTTCTCTTCTCTCTTATTATTTAAAAACTGCAGGCACTAATGGCAGATGTTCATAAATGATTTAGTTCTCTCTCTCTCTCTCTCTCTCTCTCTCTCTCTCTCTCTCTCTCTCTCTCTCTCTCTCTCTCTCTCTTCTCTCTCTCTCTCTCTCTCTCTCTCTCTCTCTCTCTCTCTCTCTCTCTCTCTCTCTCTCTCTCTCTCTCTCTCTCTCTCTCTCTCTCTCTCTCTCTGGAAAAACATATATTCTTGAGTGTTACTTTATATTCCTACAGGCTTTATTACGGTTGAACGCCGCTGTGTGCTGCCATATGGCAGGTAGACCCGTAGAAAGTCAGGTAATCAGGTAGTCAGGGGGGCAGGTAGTCAGGTGGACAGGTAGTCAGATAGACAGGTAGTCAGGGGGACAGGGAGTCAGGGGGACAGGCAGTCAAGGTAGTCAGGGGAACAGGTAGTCAGTAGACAGGTAGACTACCCTGCCCTGCAGGAGCGAGGCAACATGCTGTCTATAGCTTAATTTATAAACATCAAAGTGTGCATGCATGATATTCATCATCGTTATGACCAACCTATTTAAAATGGTAAAATATAAACTATGTTAAAGGATAAAAAACGAAAACACTTTGATCATATGCTATTGGGCTTCTTCAACTAGAAGTTAATTATTACAGGGGAATGGCTTTTGTATTAAGTCAGTAGGTACCACTTGGTTTAGTGTGTATGTCTTTCATTTTAGATTTTGTGCAACACATGCTTACATTCCTAAAAGTCAGTCAATCATTCTGTCATATCAAACATTTCATGTTATGAATATGTATTTAAAAATAATAGGCTTTATTCACTATGGGGCCTGTAATTATCCCATTACTGACAGGACAATTAATTTTAAGTTGACCACAGCACAAGGCCAAAACTCCTCCAACGGTAAATGTTTGAGTACATGATGTCATTGACATCGCAGGCTCCAATGTATGCATGTCAACATCAGAGATATGCTGTGTGTTGTCTATGCGTGCGCGTGTGTGTTAGTGTGTGTGTGTGTGTGTGTGTGTGTGTGTGTGTGTGTGTGTGTGTGTGTGTGTGTGTGTGTGTGTGTGTGTGTGTGTGTGTGTGTGTGTGTGTGTGTGTGTGTTGTGTGTGTGTGTGTGTGTGTGTGTGTGTGTGTGTGTGTGTGTGTGTGTGTGTGTGTGTGTGTGTGTGTGTGTGTTTGTTCAGACTGCCTTCATTCAAAGACAATTTTCTAATATGGCAACCTGTGGGACAAATAAAGCTTTTGAACTTTAATAATATATTATTAAATGATGTTCCATTGGTAAAGGTTTTGCCTGTGGCAGAGTGAGATGTCCTTCACCTCATGTCCATACCTTCCCTTTAGTTTGACTTGAGCTCCATTATATATTGATGGAAGGGTTCAATATTTGCAGTATGAAAATACCAGCCAGTCAGAACCAGTGGATAAGTGTGTAGAGGAAAATAGGAGGCACTTCATAGCCACCGAATTCAGAAGGTTTGAGTCTTACAATGTTGTAACATTCTAAAGTAAAGTTTTTTCATTTACTTCATGTAGTATTGGTGCCTGTTGGCGCTCTGGTTACTTCACTGATTCACTCATGACTTATGACTTATTAGCCTACTTGTTTTGAGGTTGTTGTTTGTGCTCTTCAGCAGGTCCCTGTCTGTGATGATGACCTCACCTTCTTAGCACTGAGTTAGCATCAGTTTGGCTGTTGTTCAGTTCTGTAGTTCTGTTCTGTAGTTCTGTTCTGTTGTTCAGTTCTGTAGTTCTGTTCTGTAGTTCTGTTCTGTAGTTCTGTTCTGTAGTTCTGTTCTGTAGTTATGTGGTTCAGTTCTGTAGTTCTGTAGTTCTGCTCTGTAGTTCTGTTCTGTAGTTCTGTTCTGTAGTTCTGTGGTTCTATTCTGTAGTTCTGTTCTGTAGTTCAGTTCTGTAGTTCTGTAGTTCTGTTCTGTAGTTCTGTTCTGTGGTTCTGTTCTGTAGTTCTGTGGTTCTATTCTGTAGTTCTGTTCTGTAGTTCTGTTCTGTGGTTCTGTTCTGTAGTTCTGTGGTTCTGTTCTGTAGTTCTCTTCTATGGTTCTGTTCTGTGGTTCTGTTCTGTGGTTCTGTTCTGTGGTTCTGTTCTGTAGTTCTGTTCTGTGGTTCTGTTCTGTAGTTGTGTGGTTCTGTTCTGTAGTTCTGTGGTTCTCTTCTATTCTGTAGTTGTGTGGTTCTCTTCTGTGGTTCTGTTCTGTGGTTCTGTTCTTTGGTTTTCTTCTATGGTTCTGTTCTGTAGTTGTGTGGTTCTGGTCTGTTCTGTAGTTGTGTGGTTCTATTCTGTAGTTCTGTTCTGTAGTTCAGTTCTGTAGTTCTGTAGTTCTGTTCTGTAGTTCGGTTCTGTGGTTCTGTTCTGTAGTTCTGTGGTTCTGTTCTGTAGTTCTGTGGTTCTATTCTGTAGTTCTGTTCTGTAGTTCTGTTCTGTGGTTCTGTTCTGTAGTTCTGTGGTTCTGTTCTGTAGTTCTGTGGTTCTATTCTGTAGTTCTGTTCGGTAGTTCTTTTCTGTGGTTCAGTTCTGTAGTTCTGTGGTTCTGTTCTGTAGTTCTCTTCTATGGTTCTGTTCTGTGGTTCTGTTCTGTGGTTCTGTTCTGTAGTTCTGTTCTGTGGTTCTGTTCTGTAGTTGTGTGGTTCTGTTCTGTAGTTGTGTGGTTCTCTTCTATTCTGTAGTTGTGTGGTTCTGTTCTGTGGTTCTGTTCTTTGGTTCTCTTCTATGGTTCTGTTCTGTAGTTGTGTGGTTCTGTTCTGTAGTTGTGTGGTTCTCTTCTATTCTGTAGTTGTGTGGTTCTGTTCTGTGGTTCTGTTCTTTGGTTCTCTTCTATGGTTCTGTTCTGTAGTTGTGTGGTTCTGGTCTGTTCTGTAGTTGTGTGGTTCTGTTCTGTGGTTCTCTTCTATGGTTCTGTTCTGTAGTTGTGTTCTGTTCTGTAGTTGTGTGGTTCTGTTCTGTTCTGTAGTTGTGTTCTTTAGTTGTGTTTTCAGCCAGCAGTGAGGGGTGTGGTGTGTGTTTGTTGGGGTGTGGTGTGTGTTTGTTGGGGTGTGGTGTGTGTTTGTTGGGGTGTGGTGTATGTTTGTTGGGGTGTGGTGTGTGTTTGTTGGGGTGTGGTGTGTGTTTGTTGTGGGTGTGGTGTGTGTTTGTTGGGGTGTGGTGTGTGTTTGTTGGGGTGTGGTGTGTGTGTTTGTTTGGGGTGTGGTTGTGTGTTTGTTGGGGGTGTGGTTTGTGTTTTGTTTGGGGTGTGGTGTGGTGTTGTTTGTTGGGGTGTGTGGTGTGGTGTTTGTTGGGGTGTGGTGTGTGTGTTTTGTTGGGGTGTGGTGTGTGTTTGTTGGGGTGTTGTGTGTGGTGTGTGTTTGTTGGGGTGTGGTGTGTGTTTGTTGGGGTGTGGTGTGTGTTTGTTGGGGTGTGGTGTGTGTTTGTTGGGGTGTGGTGTGTGTTTGTTGGGGTGTGGTGTGTGTTTGTTGGGGTGTGGTGTGTGTTTGTTGGGGTGTGGTGTGTGTTTGTTGGGGTGTGGTGTGTGTTTGTTGGGGTGTGGTGTGTGTTTGTTGGGGTGTGGTGTGTGTTTGTTGGGGTGTGGTGTGTGTTTGTTGGGGTGTGGTGTGTGTTTGTTGGGGTGATGCTGCCTGAGGTGGTTGTGTGGAAAACAAAACGAGATACAATACCAATCATTGATTAGATTAACACACACACTCACACACACACACACACACACACACACACACACACACACACACACACACACACACACACACACACACACACACACACACACACACACACACACACACACACACACACACACACACACACACACACCTAGCGTCTTTGGATCGTCTATCAGATCATGCTAGATATATACGAGCATATCTGACATCAGGCCTTTCCTCCTCATGTATTGACGTATCGTTGTAAATCCCACCAACACTGTCTAAGGAGCATGAATGAATGACTGATGGACCGTCATTGATCATCATAAACATGTCGTACATTAATGGGGTAAAGCAGGATTCCTTTTTCCCCGTAGCATGCTCCCTGGACAAACAGATTTGGCCAAGTTGCTATGGTGCGTTGGCATGGCTACAGCCTGCTAGGGCCAGGTAAACTGATTGCACGTACCTGGTTTATTCAAATACCCCCCCCCCCACACACACACACACACACACACACACACACACACACACACACACACACACACACACACACACACACACACACACACACACACACACACACACACACACACACACACCCCGCCCTCCCCAGAGTCATTTAGCCAAATGTCCCCCACTGAAGAAGGAGTATTTCAGTGGTTTCTGGTTACAGTACGTACAGTGCACACATACACCAGAGCAAACACAAACCCTTCTTCTTAACCGTCACCGTTTAGCAAGGCTGGTGATAGCGCTGGAGCAGGAAGCTAGATTATCGACGTCTGATACGGTCACGGTGTTGGTCTCAGCTGATTAGTGTGAGCGCTTTAGCGAGCCCCCCCCCCCCATACAGAGGTTTGTAGGGGCTAAAGGGTCTGGTGAGTCAGCTGGTTCTCACAGCATGGTGCACTGATGGGGTGATTGCGGGGCAGTGCTGTAATTAAAGCATTGTGTGTCTTAGGATCAGTACTTTGTCGAAGTTGTTGAACAATGGCCTGGTATCATTCGCTTTGCTTTTTATCTGAAAGTGTGTAGGTGTGTGAAGGTGGTTAGTCACACGACGGCAATAAACCCACGATTCTACCTATATGTATAAGAGATTGAAAGAAACTATATATAGAGAGAGAGATATATATACATATAGAGAGAGATATATATACATAGAGAGAGAGAGAGAGAGAGAGAGAGAGAGAGAGAGAGAGAGAGAGAGAGAGAGAGAGAGAGAGAGAGAGAGAGAGAGAGAGAGAGAGAGAGAGAGAGAGAATATATATGTACAGATATACAGTATATCTGTACATATATACAGTATATGTACATATATACAGTATATATGTATAGATCAACTAAATCATTGATGAACATCTGCCATTAGTGCCTGCAGTTTTTAAATAATTAGATGAAAATACATCAAATGTGTCCACCAAAACAGTTGAGACAATGCTGAGCGAGATCAACTGTTTTGGTTTCCTCCGAAGTTCTCCACTGCTATCCTAGCACCATGCTAAACCACAGGGGGATGGAGCTGCCGTTAGCCTAGCACCATGCTAAACCACAGGGGGATGGAGCTGCCATTAGCCTAGCACCATGCTAAACCACAGGGCATAGAGCTGCCGTTAGCTATAGCACCACGCTCAAAGCACAGGGGGGTGGAGCTGCCGTTAGCCTAGCACCATGCTAAACCACAGGGGAATGGAGCTGCCTTTAGCCTTAGCACACATTGCTAAACACACAGGGCATAGAGCTGCCGTTTAGCCACTAGCACCATGCTAAACCACAGGGGGATAGAGCTTGCCGTTAGCCTAGCACCATGCTAAACCACAGGGGGGTGGAGCTGCCGTTAGCCTAGCACCATGCTAAACCACAGGGGGATAGAGCTGCCGTTAGCCTAGCACCACGCTAAACCACAGGGGGGTGGAGCTGCCGTTAGCCTAGCACCATGCTAAACCACAGGGGGATGGAGCTGCCGTTAGCCTAGCACCATGCTAAACCACAGGGGGATAGAGCTGCCGTTAGCCTAGCACCATGCTAAACCACAGGGGGGTGGAGCTGCCGTTAGCCTAGCACCATGCTAAACCACAGGGGGATAGAGCTGCCGTTAGCCTAGCACCATGCTCAAAGCACAGGGGGGTGGAGCTGCCGTTAGCCTAGCACCATGCTAAACCACAGGGGGATAGAGCTGCCGTTAGCCTAGCACCACGCTAAACCACAGGGGGGTGGAGCTGCCGTTAGCCTAGCACCATGCTAAACCACAGGGGGATAGAGCTGCCATTAGCACCATGCTCAAAGCACAGGCCAAAGAATCACACATCCATCTCTCACACACACGCCTACACATACCACACGCCCACCCACACACACAGACAGACACACACACACACACACATACCACACGCCCACCCACAAACAAAGACAGACACACACACACATACCACACGCCCACCCACACACACACACACACACACACACACACACACACACACACACACACACACACACACACACACACACACACACACACACACACACACACACACACACACACACATACAGACACCTGCAGATTCCACACACAAACACCTAGACATTTCACACACACAAACACAGACACACACCTACACGTACCACACACACACACACACACACACACAACACAGACACACACCTACACGTACCACACACACACACACACACATACACCTACACACGCACACACCTACACATAACAACAAACACACACACACACACACACACACATGGACTTAGGCCTTGGGCCTAGGGCCTGAGGGGGACTCCCTCCATGTTTAGTGGTTTGTTGTTTCAGGCCTGTCATCTGAAAGGGCAGCAGGCCGATGAAAGAGCACATGTGACAGTAGAAGCCCACTGGAACCACAGCCACACACACACACACACAGACACACACACACACACACACACACACACACACACACACACACACACACACACACACACACACACACACACACACACACACACACACACACACACACACACACACACACACACACACAACAAAGGGGCGAGTGTGTAGAGGAGACCTGTTAGTCTGCTTGGTCCGTGTCGCCACACCCTCCCTGTGTCACCCACAACAACCTGATCTCCCTTCTCACTGTCCCTGCCGCAAGCACACATACACACACACACACACACACACACTTAAACATAAACACACACACACACACACACACACACACACACACTTAAACATAAACACACACGCATACACACAGACAGTCACACACACACGCACGCATTAAACATAAACACACACTTATACACACACGCACACACACTTAAACATAAACACACACTTATACACACACACACACACACACACACTTAAACATAAACACACACTTACACACACACCACACACACACACACACACACACACACACA
This sequence comes from Melanogrammus aeglefinus, assembly GCA_900291075.1. NCBI lineage: Eukaryota > Metazoa > Chordata > Actinopteri > Gadiformes > Gadidae > Melanogrammus > Melanogrammus aeglefinus. The sequence goes on along the minus strand of OLKM01001217.1, from coordinate 58,182 downwards.
GTTAAACATACTCACACACTGAAAATTACAAACATATACGCACACTTAACCATGCCCACACACACACTTAAACATCCATTTTTATGTTTGTGTCCTTTATAACACGTTAAAGCTCACAGACACCAGAATAGGAAGGGGCTCTCCACCCAGGTCCATGAAGTGGAGCACCGGGCCCGAGGACTGGAGCCCGGCCCGGGCCCGTGTCGCTCCACACAGGACACGGAGGGATCTGAGGTCCAAGCCCTGGAGCGAGACCAGGCTCTGGGGTCATTTCCCCAGTGCACTGCTAACTGTGGACGGTAAACCTGGGCTTGTTTCAACGCATCAGACGTAAGAGTTGAACGCAACAAGCGGCTGGTTGATTTTTTACCTTCAGAGCTGAAGCCAAGCGACCGACCGGTGTCCAGGTTTCAGTCGTCGGTTTGTGTAGCGGTCCTCACGTTCTGGGGATGTGTCATCTATTTGCCAAAGAAGCCCTATGATATGGATCAAGCTCAAAGAGCAAGTGGTATGACAAAACGAACTCGCAAAACGCAGTACCTGGCATTCCGAGTTAAAGGGGCTAGTGAGAGAATTTGGTGGCGTCCAGAGGTGAGGTCACACATTTTTTAAATCTCAAAGTATTTGAATTGGGGCTGAAAAAGGCAGTTTGTTTCCACTTCAAACATTTAAAAGTCTACTCGGGAGCCCTTTGTCCTTTGTGGACTGCCATAGAGGTGGACTGTTGATATAAGAGCTCATCCTGACTCAATATTATGGTCCATTTCTGCCAAGTCCTTTCCACCTGACTAAACTCTACACAGCGCACCAGTAAAGGGTCGAATACACTTAAACTGACTGCTTAGTCAAGATGGCGGTTAGTGTAAAGTGTTTGTTTGGTGTAAATTCATTTTGATTACCAACAGAAGCAAATGAGACAATTAGCATTGTAATTTATGATATCACATATCTTGAATGTCCTTGACATAAGATTGAAATGTTGGCACACTGGAAAAATCCAGGATTCACATCTGATTATTACCTGCACGCTTTTTTATGACCCCTAACCCTTAGTCCGATACTTCTGTGACAAGACATGTGAATGTCTTGAGTGCTTTGGTCATTCATTGCACAAATAAAACAGGGCATTAGCCGAGGAAAAAGGCTGAAAGATGTGATCTTTGGAGGTTTGATTGGCCACAGCAGGAGTTCTTCAAGAAGAACTCCTTGAAGAACTCCTGCTGTGGCCAATCAAACCTCCATTGAGCTATCTGTTTCCGTTTCCTGATGTTTATTTGAAGCGCACACACGCACACACACACACACACACACACACACACACAAACACACACACACACATACACACACACACACACACACACACACACACACACACACACACACACACACACACACACACACACACACACACACACACACACACACACACACACACACACACACACACACACACACACACACACACACACTGGCTCCGGTGGAATAGTCAAAGAAATTATTGCAAGTCACTTTTCTTTGACCTCTATGGAAAACTTCATGAGGTCAAGGAAAGCCGTGACAACGGCTGGGATCGCTTGTTTAGATGACCTTGTAAATGTTTCTGACTCGAGGGATCGTTGGACGACATCATCTTCTTCCATTTAGTAAAGGACGGTCCCGTGTACCCTCAAGGAAACAAGGGAGAAACCATCCGAGCTAACCCTAACCCTAACCCTACAACTGGAGAACAACAGGGAATATCCGAGTGTGTGATATCCATCATACGCAGGAGGTGCTCTGGTTCTCATGTTGACGTCAGACGGGAGAGGGACCCAGTGATCGGCCACTTGGAGGGCCGTACTGTTAACCGGAGTCCTCGGTTGGTGACCCTGGGGCCCAATGAGAGGCCCTTGGGGGAATCAGAGTTACCTGCTATTTGATTGACAACCTCTGGTTGCCGCGATACGGTGACGCATGGCCACAGGTCTAAGTTATGTCCTGCCTGTTCAAATACTTTTTCAACGGACTGAGCTATTTCCGTTCTCTAAATTCAACACAGTTCATTTTCTTTCTGAATCATCAAAGTAATCATACCAGAGTATACCTTGTTGGAGAATTTTGTCCAAAGATTTATGATGTTTGACATCTAGCTAGCTTGACATGTTTCATTGAATGAGATTGTGTTTCCGATGACCCTGAGAGCGTCACTGTGATGCACAGTGCCCCAGTGTGATGGACATGAAGCTGGGGCACCCTGACCTCTCACATGTCTAACTTTAAGGCCGCTACGCATTACAGAACTATGGGCAGTTCTGTGTCATTGTATCTATATCCGTCATCTTTAAACACATAGCCGTTTGTTGTTTGAACCACGGCAGGCTTATATCATCCACCTTGCTAGACATGTTTGTCTTCCTTCAGCAGGAGTGGTCCTTGACATTCACACGCTACAGTTGGTTTACCAGCGCATGTCCATTGGCTAGCTAGCTGTAGCTCTCTGTTCTGTCATGCCACACTTTACACTAGTTTGCTATGAAGAGTCAGTTTAGCTTTAAGGCCTTGCCTAGCAGGGCCATACTATTTAGTTGATCTATACATATATACTGTATATATGTACATATACTGTATATATGTACAGATATACTGTATATCTGTACATATATATTCTCTCTCTCTCTCTCTCTCTCTCTCTCTCTCTCTCTCTCTCTCTCTCTCTCTGGAAAAACATATATTCTTGAGTGTTACTTTATATTCCTACAGGCTTTATTACGGTTGAACGCCGCTGTGTGCTGCCATATGGCAGGTAGACCCATAGAAAGTCAGGTAATCAGGTAGTCAGGGGGGCAGGTAGTCAGGTGGACAGGTAGTCAGATAGACAGGTAGTCAGGGGGACAGGGAGTCAGGGGGACAGGCAGTCAGGGGAACAGGAACAGGTCTCTCTCTCTCTCTCTCTCTCTCTCTCTCTCTCTCTCTCTCTCTCTCTCTCTCTCTCTCTCTCTCTCTCTCTCTCTCTCTCTCTCTCTCTCTCTCTCTCTCTCTCTCTCTCTCTCTCTCTCTCTCTCTCTCTCTCTCTCTCTCTCTCTCTCTCTCTCTCTCTCTCTCTAGACTGTGTATATATATTAGGGATGCACCGAATTTTCGGCCACCGAAGATTTTCGGCTGAATACACACACCTAATAGATAGGCTACCTAATATATAATATATAAAACAAAAAAAAATGTAACCCTAAATGGTACTAATAGTTGCCTTTAATTGGCTTTCTTTCGGTGTTTCGGTTCTCGGTTTTCGGCCTTGGTTTCCTAATTTTCGGTTTCCGGTTTCGGCCAAGAATTTTCATTTCGGTGCATCCCTAATATATATATATATATATATATATATATATATATATATATATATATATATATAGGCCTGAGCTGACCAGTGTCACAGACAGCTTTGCATTGCAAATGTTCAGCCTGACTCCATTCCAATGCAAACAAGCCTCTGCTTTTTCCGCTCCTCTAGTAGGGGTTGTTTATCTACAGCAGTATGCTCTTATGTCATGTGGATGGTTTTCCTGCGGTGGATATTTCGCAATCTGATGAAAAGTTTAAAAGAACGTCGTAGCATTTCCACGTGTGAAATTTTTATTTTTTTGCCATTAGGGGTTTTCATTGTTGGATATTTTGCTATCTGATTGATGTGGTGGAGAAGTGAAAGTGCGTTGTGTGGTTGTTTAGCAACATCTCTCCACTGTTTCTTTGGGAATAACTGGAAGCAAGCTTTGGGAGACGGTTTTAGTTTATTTACATGTTTCTGGTTTCCAACCTTGAATAATCCCCTTCTGTTTTTCTGACATCTCTGCTATCCTGAAGCGCACTGCTAGCTTAAGAGGCAGAGTCATGTGACAGACCTGAGGGGCAAGATACCCTCTGTGTGGCTCATCCCTTAGTCATCCAACCACACGCATGACTTTTGAATATATTTATATAGCCTGTAGGATGACACTCTACTAATTAGTGTGGTCGCAGAGCAAGCAACACTATTCTAATCATGTATTCTTCTACCAGATTTTTGGTATTTATCTCCTCCAACAGTTTTGGAGGTTTGGAATCCAACCAATAGCAAATAGTGGCATATATCAGTAAAGGGCGATATCCCTGCCATTAGAAAAAATCATTATACGTTTATACTATTTTTAATAATTGTATTATTTAATATGGAAAGTGATTGGGGCCAAGACGCTAAAATCAACCACCCCAAACCTGAACGCCTGGAGTTATCAAATCAGATTGGCATATGTAAACCGCAAGTTGTCTCCAAAAAGCTTTCTACCGCTCATAAATCTCAGACCACTTGTGGTCAAACCTAATCGGCCACACCCCCCTCGTTGAGTTTTCCAAAGAAATTCAGAAACCTAGTGTCTGAGCCATATTTGACAGGCTTGTGCCCAATCCCATTACTTTGCTCAAAGGAAAATCTCAGCCCTAGCCCTCGCTATTGCACGTTAACACGCCGTGGAGCCATGTCTCAATACCAGTTTAAGGGTAGCTTAAGGGCTAAGGGGGAAGGCTAACATCCCCTCAAAATTTAGATTTTCGATGAGCACCCTCAAAGCGCTTCAGTTGTGACTTGGTCCCACAATACCTTGCGAGAAAACTGAAAATCAAGAAATATCCTAGACAAGATGGAGGGCGAAAAGATGCGACAGGATTTGAAAAACACAAATTTAAGTGTTTTCTCTTTAATTAACTATTAATTATTTTATTAATTATACTCTGCAGCCCGGCCGCGGACTCTCGGAAGATCTGGATATCATACGACATGAGCCCGGGGCAGCTCCCCAACCCTGGGCCGCCCGACCCGGTCCACGGCCGGCCCGCGGTCGGGGAGCAGCCGGGCTCATGTCGTATGATATCCAGATCTTCCATGTTCTAGTGACTCCAGGTGAAAAATATACTAATATATTATATTATATTAGTAATATTATATAAGTAATGTTATATTTATCGAAATGTAGTTTCAATGTATTATAGACATTCGTTATAACCAGATACATAACCACCGCGGGTTGAATTGTCATGCACTAATCGCTAGTTAGCGAATTAGCTCGCGATCTCCGCAACATGGATAGTTCCATGTAAACACTTGCCCTATTTTCATGTCCCATTTCGCCCATTTGATTGCATGTTTATGGGGTAATGTGTTAGGGCTGTAGAACGGACTCTTGGAAGATCTGGATATCATACGACATGAGCCCGGCAGCTCCCCGACCCTGGGCCGCCCGACCCCGGTTGGGGAGCTGCCGGGCTCATGTCGTATGATATCCAGATCTTCCCAGGTTTGATGACGTCACAGGGTAGGGTTGTCCATTTGGTAGGGGATCGGTTAGGGGTAGCAATGAGCATGAGCAATGAGGGTAAGGGTAGGGTTAGGGTTGAGATGTAGGGTTGAGACAGTGAGCAAAGAATTGGGATTGGGCCTAAATCTTTTTGCCTCAAGGACACATAGGGCCCCGTCTTGCATCCGGCGCAATTGACTTTCTACACTGACGCATGTGTCGTTGCTAGTTTACAACTGGCGCAGAGCGTTCTTTTGCCTCCTGCGCCACGCGCCTGTAAATTATGGAATGATCTTGTGGCCCAAGGGGCGGTTTGGCGAAAAGAGGAGGCATGTTCTGGCGCAAACGTTCCCTGGTGTTATTTTGCAGTTTCAGAAAACAATTGCGCCACAAACCAGGAAATACCTTGCACATACACTTTACTTCTCTCATCTACCTAGCCACATATTCTTAGTAAATTATTTGGGAAAGAACAGCTGATACAGCGGTTATAAGTTGTACTTTAAATCAATGCATCTGCAAAGACCGTACAGCAAACAGATATTTTCTTGACACAGACATCGTGTACAAGCCCATGACTTTTAGGATTGATGAGTATTTGATCGTGAGAAAACATTGTTTTACCGCGAGCGAGTGTTAAAAAGAATGAATGAATGTGGGCGCGCGTGTGTGTAGCCTATGTATAAAATAATTAATGAAAGCCGGCGCGCATGTGTGCATCCATATGTTTAAACACACGCAAACTAAACACGTAACACATAATACAGTCCATGCCTACTAAGAAGTAAGAAACGATTTTTGTTAATGTATTTCGTACATCATTAAATATAACCCAAGCTACCGCATATCATATGAGTGCTAAGTTTTCTTTGGCGAAAATGTATTTGAGGACTCAGTATTTCTGAAGTTGTGGAAGAAAACACTATTCCATGTGTGAATTAGGCCATATTATTTGGCCATAAACTGAGCCGTTTGAAGTTTGAAATTCATGTGCATCTGTCACATCGGAGACTGCAGACGCGCCGTCAAAATATCAACTCGTCAGATTCAAATGCGCTCATGGCTCTTAAAGGGGATGGGAGATGGCACTCTCATTGGTTTGTTGCACGTTACGCCCAAACCACACCTACGGGTAATGAGGCTCCTTCAGACCAACCCATGTTAGATTTGCGCCGGGCGCAGTAGTCATTTATGCGCCTGGTAAAATAGCGATATCGCCATAGAACCGCCCATAAATATACTTGCGCTTGGCGCTTCTCCCTTGGGTTTCAGACCGTTAAAATAGGGCCCATAAGGTCCGCCTTGAAACCGTAAAAACTGACCCGTAATCCTGAATTACCCTAAATGTGTTACACATGCTCCTTAATCTTGCCCAACCTAAAAGAATATATCCATTTTTTTTATTCTGTCGGTAATGTCTGAGTTATGGTCGAGTAATCATCAAATACAATAATGCGAATGAGACGCTTTTATTCAATCTTTCACAAGTCAGCCTCAGAGAACTCTCCGTACGGTGTCCGTAATGGCCAAATCAACGCCCTCCCCGGCCTTATGTAATATGGAAAGTTTTACATTGATACCTACAACAATGAAGTCCCTTTGCCAATTTCAAATGACCACTGCGGCAAACGAAGACTGCAACGGGCTAACACAAGGCTAGCTTTAGCACAATATAGCCCTCCAATAGGCGCGCCAATAACCTTAAAACATTGAACACTTTAATAATACCTTTAATACCTAATTATGTAACATTTAACATAAAAGGAATTCATAAAAAGCAATACACGTTTTCGTTGGTTGGCAAAACATGATGTGGAGGCAGATTAGAATTGAGTGATTATCGTAGGACCCTCTCATTTTGTATAAACTGCTCGGCGGGTAGGATTTGGTTGGCTTCTCGGACCTTCAAATGAAATGTTCATGATTATGTTCCCCTGTCCTGGTAGAGATAGTTACCGAGAGAAGCCCTTGACACAAAATGGCTGCATTCTACCCTTCTTTCTAACTCTTTGTCGTGACTTTTCTTGCTGTCAGCACCGAGGTGTATTTCCAAGTAACGTTGAAAGGCAACGCTCGCCTGAAGGGGATGGTTCACGTTATACAGAGAACCGCTGCGGACAATAGCTTACATTAAGCATAGACGCTGGGGTGGCTGCTGTTGAAAGGGGTTTGGATGGAACAGCCTAACCTGTAGGCATCCTGGAGCAGGAGGCCTAGCCTTAACCTGCTCCTTGACGACCCGTCTCTCTGATTCACTGTAGAGCTGAAATACAACACCCACCCCGGGCGACTCACCTGCTAAATGAGCGTAAAGAAGTGAGCTAGCCTCTCTCTCCCAGGTCCCCTGTTGCATCAACAACGCTAAAGATAACTCACGCTAGGGTGCACTCGCTGGCTCCCCGAGGGCCCCCCCCCCTCGCCGTCACCTGGTTACCAAGTAACGTACCTGTTCACCTGAGAGACAGTCTCCCAGTCGAGCGCCCCTACCTGCCTTGGCACCTGGCCAAACCCCGGGGTCATTTAAAAAAGTGGAAGACATGGGAGAAGAAAGGGTGGGTTGAGGTTATCTGTGTTGTTAATATCTGCCCCCAGGCCTCCGGTCACACAGCCATGAGGACTTATGGAGGAGGACGGCACTTTGATCGCACCAATTAGTCTGTGGAATAGTGTGTGTCTTGGAATAGATTAGTGTGAATGGGATTTATTATGTTATGAATGTGCACTTTATTTCTATCGCTCCTCACCTCCTCCGTAAAGGTTTGGAATGAAGAACAAGGATCTCTTCTGATTTCAAACCCTCTTTGGTGTCAGAACCAGATGGGAAACAAACTGAGTTCCACCCTTTCTATCCGCGCTTCGTTACGACGATGGGCCAATTATTTATATCTTATTATTCTACTCGTTAAAATATGTCAATTTGGTGTCCCAAATCAGCCCCGGGGACTTTAGTTGGGTGGTTTTCTTATCTAACTGTTTAGCATAGCGCAAAAACCATTCCAGCAAAGGGATGGTGGCTGGTGTTTATTCCTCTGTCCCCGGGTGCTCCCTGGTCCTCTTCACCCCTCCATCTGTCAATGTCTCTCTAGCTAGCTCTCTCTCAATGTGTCTCTAGCTAGCTCTCTCTCAATGTGTCTCTCTCTCTCTCTCTCTCTCTCTCTCTCTCTCTCTCTCTCTCTCTCTCTCTCTCTCTCTCTCTCTCTCTCTCTCTCTCTCTCTCTCTCTCTCTCTCTCTCTCTCTCTCTCTCTCTCTCTCTCTCTCTCTCTCTCTCTCTCTCTCTCTCTCTCTCTCTCTCTCTCTCTCTCTCTCTCTCTCTCAACCCATTGGAGGCCTAAGCGATTAATTATTTACCCCAGCAATGAAATGCCAAAACCGAGAGTCACTCGCCGCCGCCGAGAAAAGGTCACACATATCCCTACACAAATAACACAACACACACACAACGCACACTCACCACGGTGATGGATGACAATAAGGGCTTCATGGGCTGTGGAGCCTGGGACGTCCCGGGGCCAAGGGCAGAGGAAACAAGACACACTCCAGGGAGGAGTGGAGGAGGCGGCGGTGTGTGTGTGTGTGTGTGTGTGTGTGTGTGTGTGTGTGTGTGTGTGTGTGTGTGTGTGTGTGTGTGTGTGTGTGTGTGTGTGTGTGTGTGTGTGTGTGTGTGTGTGTGTGTGTGTGTGTGTGTGTGTGTGCTCGAGTTGAGGAAGTTGAGTTACTACAGGTTTGGAGACCTCGTCTGTTAGTGTCCGGGGTCACCAGGTGTGTCCGGGGTTCACCAGGTGTGTCCTGGGGCCACCAGGTGTGTCCAGGGTTCACCAGGTGTGTCCTGGGGTCACCAGGTGTGTCCAGGGGCCACCAGGTGTGTCCAGGGGTCACCAGGTGTGTCCAGGGTTCACCAGGTGTGTCCGGGGGCCACCAGGTGTGTCCGGGGGTCACCAGGTGTGTCCGGGGGTCACCAGGTGTGTCCTGGGGTCACCAGGTGTGTCCAGGGTTCACCAGGTGTGTCCAGGGTTCACCAGGTGTGTCCTGGGGTCACCAGGTGTGTCCGGGGTTCACCAGGTGTGTCCTGGGGTCACCAGGTGTGTCCGGGGGCCACCAGGTGTGTCCAGGGTTCACCAGGTGTGTCCGGGGGTCACCAGGTGTGTCCTGGGGTCACCAGGTTGTGTCCAGGGTTCACCAGAGTGTGTCCGGGAGCGTTCACCAGGTGTGGTCCTGGGGTCACCAGGTGTGTCCAGGGTTCACCAGGTGTGTCCTGGGGTCACCAGGTGTGTCCGGGGGCCACCAGGTGTGTCCAGGGTTCACCAGGTGTGTCCGGGGGTCACCAGGTGTGTCCTGGGGTCACCAGGTGTGTCCAGGGTTCACCAGGTGTGTCCGGGGGTCACCAGGTGTGTCCTGGGGTCACCAGGTGTGTCCAGGGTTCACCAGGTGTGTCCTGGGGTCACCAGGTGTGTCCAGGGGCCACCAGGTGTGTCCGGGGGTCACCAGGTGTGTCCGGGGTTCACCAGGTGTGTCCGGGGGTCACCAGGTGTGTCCGGGGCTCACCAGGTGTGTTTGGGGTTCACCAGGGGTGTCCTGGGATCACCAGGTGTGTCCTGGGTTCACCAGGTGTGTCCGGGGATCACCAGGTGTGTCCTGGGGTCACCAGGTGTGTCCGGGGGCAACCAGGTGTGTCCGGGGGCCACCAGGTGTGTCCTGGGGCCACCAGGTGTGTCCGGGGGCCACCAGGTGTGTCCAGGGGCCACCAGGTGTGTCCTGGGATCACCAGGTGTGTCCGGGGGCTACCAGGTGTGTCCTGGGGCCACCAGGTGTGTCCAGGGTCACCAGGTGTGTCCGGGGGCCACCAGGTGTGTCCGGGGGCCACCAGGTGTGTCCAGGGGTCCCCAGGGCGGAGACAGGGCTGCCTCCCTCCACCAGAGTAGCAGACGGCTCCTTTCTGGATGTTTCTCATCCTATTGTGTGTTTTTTCTAAAAGCTGTTCCATCCTTTGATTAGATGTCTGAGTTGTGTATTGTTTGAGTAGTTGAGGGAAATTAGTGCTCATTAATTGATAATGTTTGTCTCTTTTTTATGAAAAGTCTTAATTGTGTCCCCTACAGCTCCACTACCCAGCTGGCCAGATGGGGTGCCGATGCTGCAGAATGATAAAGAGGTGAGACAGCGGGTAGCCCGTATAATGCACAGTGCATAATGTATGCATTATATATCGTGTAATGTGGACCTAGCTCATGTAATATCCATGTTGCGGTCCATATGCCCGTTGATACCCCAAGTCCAGAAGTCTGGCCTTGCCTCCAAAACCCCCTGACCCACTGACCGCTGACCCCTACCTGCTCCGTACTGTCTCTGAATCGACTCTGAGTCCCTTCAGATAAAATCATCTGCCAAAGGCTAGCATTATGATCCACGTTCTTATCTTCATCACTGTCCTCTTCATCGCCCCCTGGTGCTAGGCATTGCATTTGTTCATTGGAAGGAAGAAAGACAAAATATTGCTAAGCTAGGAGAAGACACTACAGGTAGATGCTAAGTGCTACCTTAAAGTGGCAGGACCTACAACATAAAATAAGTGCGTAGGAGGGGGGTTTATTAGGGAGGAGAAGGGGCGGAGGGGGGTAGGAACGGAGGCCAAGAAAAAACCAAGCCGCACTTGGCGAGCAGAGCTGCAGAACCTTCCGGATAGGGAGCAGTCCATCCATATGAAGGACCCCAGTGGATGCTCTGGTGGGGGGGGGGGGGGGGGGGGGGGGTGCGTTGATGGGGTAGTCGATTCCCTTATTGTTGTGCCTTTGAGAAAGAGAGAGAGAGATTTAGATTGAAGATGAATGAAAGCCCTGGTTCGCATACCAACAGCATAATCCCTTCACACACACACACACACACACACACACACACACACACACACACACACACACACACACACACACACACACACACACACACACACACACACACACACACACACACACACACACACACACACCCTGGCTTGTGTAGCGTGTCACGTCTCTGGACTTAGCAGCGTTGGTATTCTGCGTTTGGCCAGTTGGTATGGTGGGTTACTGGGTCAACCAGCGCCAGTCGGCCCCTAGCCCCTGAGAGCCTCATTGTGATCATAAAAACCATGAAAAGAAATATTGGGGCCCCTAAATTAGTTTCCATAGCATAACCAGATTGATTACCTGTTCAAAGTAGTCTTCTAGGAATGTACAGTTTATTTTTTACTTGATTGTCACTGTGATTCAACGTCTGTGGAAGGGATCTCAGAGGACCACTCATGTCATTTATATAGCTGTGAAAATGTTTCAGGCCTCCCACAGACTTATACTATTGGCGCTGAAATACAATGAAATACAGTACTTGTACTCAAACAACAAGCAAGCAAGACTGCATCCAAGTTTTTCCTCAAGTTTTTGACAGGAAGTTTGTACAAGGAACTAATCCAAATGATTATAACTCTTAATCTTTGACCCTGATGATATTTGAGTGCTGCGAGATCATGGGTCAGTACCATGGTTCTGTTATGGGACTGGTTTATTGTTCTATCCGCTCTGGGCGGTGCATCAAGACGTCTCCAGCCTCTTCACACTGCTAGCCTTAATGCTCAATTCACATCCTTTGTTTTGATTGACTGTTCACGTCATTCTTTTAAGCGCGGCCACTATAAGACTCTGCTGTGAACTGCCCGCATGCGCAAAATAACAAAAGACGTCATACCCTGCCGTAGGGGAGACCTGTTAAGGCAGTGTTGACCGTCTGGTTGTTAAGTTGATGTGCAGTGGAAGCCAGTCAGTTCCTGAGCAGATGATCTTGAGTTTTCTGGGAGGAATGAGTGTAGCTTCTGAAATGTGTGTGTGGCTGTGGGGTCCGAGCAGTGAGTGGCAGAGTCAGGACGTGGATCGCTTCACAGAAACGGATTTCATCCACAATGGATGAAAGGATGTCAAGCGGTACCTTTAACTACATCCCACTTTTAAACCCTATCTCACTGTCTGCCCACTGACAGCCTCCCTCCAAGCTCTCGCCTGTGCTTTTCGATGTAAGACTTCAAGTGGCCAAGATCAGAATGAAAAGATCAGATTCCGTGTGTTCTGTGCTGTTCACACTGTTAGCAAATAATCAAGTCACATGTGAGAACATTTTATTGGCATTCAAGCCCCTTGCTCCACTTTTGTTGGCAGTGTGAACTACTCCAAAAATATATTGAAACGTGATACCAGGGAATACAACGGACCCAACAACAACAACAGCAAGATACAAAGAAACACGGCAAACACCAAGCAGTCAACAAGGCAACCATTTCACATCTGGGCGCCAGACGCCCTTAAAGGTTGATGTTTGGGGCTTCAGATGACACTTTGCGACAGAGGGGCCGATAGAGACCCCTACAGCCACCAGGGGTCCCGGTAATGGTCGGGGGTCTCTCTGTTTAGAGGAATTGGCGTGAGCTGTATCGGCCCTGCAGGCCCTTCTTCATCTTTGCTATGAAAGACTATTTGTTCGCCTTATGAACCATGGGGCAGGAGAGGTTACCCCCCCTAGCAGCTTGTGTTTCCCTCTGTCTGGATGTCACCCTGCTGCACACCCAGTAGAGCGAGAAACGACAGAGACACGAAAACACTCATTCTCAGCTTTCTATTGGGAGCACATGGAGACGGATAGGTGCTTACAAATGTGTCAGCTTGAGATTCTGGTGTAGCGTGCTGGGATGAGTGTTTTTGTGTGTGTGTGTGTGTGTGTGTGTGTGTGTGTGTGTGTGTGTGTGTGTGTGTGTGTGTGTGTGTGTGTGTGTGTGTGTGTGTGTGTGTGTGTGTGTGTGTAGGTGTATGTTGTTGCGTGTCGTGTGTGTGTGTGTGTGTGTGCTTGTGTGTGTGTGTGTGTGTGTGTGTGTGTGTGTGTGTGTGTGTGTGTGTATGTGGTGTGTGTTTGCCCTTGCTCATAAGTTCCTAGTTCTATAAGTTGGTGCGTCTGCCTCAGCACTTCTGAAGATGTGCGAGAGAGAGAGAGAGGGGGAGAGCGAGAGAGAGAGCGAGAGAGAGAGCGAGAGAGAGAGAGAGAGAGAGAGAGAGAGAGAGAGAGAGAGAGAGAGAGAGAGAGAGAGAGAGAGAGGAGAGAGAGAGAGAGAGAGAGAGAGAGAGAGAGAGAGAGAGAGAGAGAGAGAGAGAGAGAGAGGGAGAGAGAGAGAGAGAGAGAGGGAGAGAGAGAGAGAGAGAGGGGGAGAGAGAGAGAGGGAGAGAGAGACAGAGAGAGGGAGAGAGAGGGAGAGAGACACACAGACACAGACACAGAGAACACCTTGACAGACAGACAGAAGACACAGAGACAGAGGACAGAGAGACAGAGAGAGAGAGAGGAGAGAGAGAGACAGAGGAGAGAGAAAGCGGACAGAGGAGAGAGAGAGACACAGAGGGAGCGAGAGAGACAGAGAGAGAGGAGAGAGAGAGAGAGAGAGAGAGAGAGAGAGAGAAGAGAGAGAGAGAGAGAGAGAGAGAGAGAGAGAGAGAGAGAGAGAGAGAGAGAGAGAGAGAGAGAGAGAGAGAGAGAGAGAGAGAGAGAGACAGAGGGGATCAATTAGGGGCGGGGCTTTGAGAGTGAAGAATGTCCATCAATGAGGAGAGAGAGGTAAAAGGAGATGGTAGATATGAGTAGCGAGAGAGGGCGGATGGTGACACTGTGGCAGGAGCACTTGAGAAGGGGAGCGTTCTTTGGCGCATGAGGGTGGGCTGGGTGTTGGAGGACAACATAAGGTCCCTCAGCAGGAGGCGTCTACCATTTATACTCTACACCTCCCCCTCTCACTCATCGATGTGTATGTGTTTGTGTGGGCTTGTGTTTTTGTGTGTTTGTGTGTACGTGTGTACTTGTGTCTGATGAAGTAAACATGACTATTTTCTTTTATAACTACAACCTAGAGGACTTAAGGACCACCATTTTTAGGAATTTGTTAACATGTAATCATCCGTTCCTGCAATACACGTCCTTGTGATTTGACTTTTGTCGAATCCCCGTGCGCTGCAGGTCACATGACTATCCAAGCCAATCCAAGCAGGGAAAGCTGGGTCGTGTTAACATGACAACACAGCAGCATTCAGAGGCTTCATCTGTCAGTCCATCAGTCAGCTGCCTGCTTCAGCGGTGTCTGGAGTCAGCAGGCTGCAGAACACACAGAGTGTATCTGTAGGACCTTGCCTTGATGGATGGACGTGTAGCGCTCTGGGCGGTTAAAGCACCTTCTGTTTCAAACCCTAACCCTAACTCAAACCCTAACGCCTGATTTCCACCGGGGACGTAAGCGCCGCGGAATGGCTGGGCCGCGGTCACCGCAGCAGATAGCTTCCACTCTAATCAATGAGACCATTTCCACCGGGCGCGGCTGCGGAACGTCTCGGCAGCGCCCCAGGAGCGGCTCGCCGCGCCGCAGCGCTATCATTCCGTAGCACTTCTATTTTTGACGCGAGCCGTTGCTGAACCGCGTCAATTTCAACAGAGCAGATCGAGCCGGGCAGGAAGTAAAAAAGTAAAAGCCATAGTGCATCCGGTCAATTTTCAAAATAGAACACAATACTCAGCTCATGTAGCCTATCACAACTTCACATCAACATGATAACGTCATGGTACCAGGTCAGCAGTCAATCAATCAAAGGGTCTCAGAGGGTCGGCAACATGGACGACGAGAGACTGGTTGTCGAAGAGGAGCAACATAAAATAATTGATGAAATAATCCTTTTTATAGGGACAATGTCAGAAAGGACAAAGCCTGGCATTTAATTGCAGTAGTTTTGAGAGTGGAAGGTGAGTACATTAGGTTTAGGATTATCGCCTGATCTCGCGTGAATACGGCTGGCTCGCAAGGCGGCGCCACGCTGCCGTTACGTGCCCGGTGGGAATGGACGCAGGGCAGAGTTTGCAGCCGTTTCGCGGTGCGTAGGTCCCCGGTGGAAAACCGGCGTAACCCTAAAACCTTAAGACGAGCCTTACCTTAAGACGCCATTTTAATAACTATGACCCCCCCTTCCTCTTCTGCTCAGCTACATCTACGACCCCTCTGCTGTGGGGGAGCCAGGGAAGAGTGAGCTGTCGGGGTCCGGCGGCCGGGGGTCCCTCTACCAGCCCCGGGGCCCGCCGGGTGGGGCTGCGGAGGCCCGTGGCGGGGACCGGCAGAAGGAGGGCGTCAGCAACCTGGCCTACAGCAAGTCCAACGAGGGCACCCTGAAGCTGGAGGCGGACAACAACCACGTCAACAGGCTGCCCGTGCACCAGCCGCCCCTGCGGGCCCCCGGCGGGGCCCCCGGCGGGGCCGCCCTGTACATCATCCAGCCGCAGGCCCCGGGGCCGCGCTGGACCACCGAGGAGGCCCCCGGGCCCAGCCAGGGTGCCGGTTTACCCGGATCCCCCTGACTACGGCGGGGCGCGGGGAGCGAGCCGGCGGAGCTGGACCACGGCGGACGAGAGGACGACGGGAGTGGGGGGACCCCCGAGTACCGGGGGGACGGCGGGGGCAGCGCGCTGTCGGTGGAGACCCTCACCAGCACCACCAGCGGGTCCTCGGCCGGCGACGCACCCCCCCGCTGGCCCAAGGCCGCCGACGCCTCCACGGCCGAGAGCGGCATCTCCATGACCAAGAGCGAGGACGAGGAGGGGGACGGGCGGGGGGAGGGGCGGCGGCGCCAGGAGGAGAGCGAGGACGTCCGGAGTGTCACGGACTCCATGGTGGCCGAGGCGCTGGCCGCGCTGGAGGCCGCCACCGCCGGGGAGGAGTTTGAGTGAAGGCGGCGTGGCCTAGCGCTGGAGGCCGCCACCCCCCAAAGAGGGGTTTGAGTGAAGGGGGCGTGGCCTAGCGCTGGAGGCCGCCACCCCCGGTGAGGGGTTTGAGTGAAGGGGGCGTGGCCTAGCGTTCCGGAACATTGGAAGCACGTGGAACCCCTCGTGGAACAGAACCCGGGCCGCCAGGACACTTTCTGAAACGTAGAACTGTGGCGGGGCAAATATATAAATATTAACCACACATACTTATAGGGATCTTATTATATATATATACCACAACCAACCAGACATACGGTGATATATTACGTATATTCAACACATCAAAGGACTCAACCAAATTGCAAAGGCGAAAAAGAGGGCAGGATCAACGAAGGAGGTACATGAAGGATATTAATCTGTTTCTTGTTCAAAAGGTAGTTTTCCCATCTGCAGCCACAGAACAAGGAAGGGAGCGTTGGTTAAACTGGTAAAAACGCCTGTGGGCAGCCCGTCTGTTATAGCGTTCCTGATTCTGAAAGTCCAGCGATATGGCAACGCTCGCACGTGACCGGAGAAACTTCGGGAAGATTCTTTCTGGCCCCACATCAATTACTGGCCTGCGTTACAACCCAAAGCCCCATGGAGAAGCTACTTCATTTTCAGTAACAAATCTATAAATTGGGGACATGTGCGGTCAATGTGGCAATGCCCGGGGCATGTGCTCAACACGGGCCGGGCAGGAGCACCGAAGGGCCCTTCTAGATTGGCAAGGATTGCGCCTTAATGGATGCCCGTGTGTGTTATTGTAAAACTTTTATCGATATTTTGTTACAATCGGTTTGCCCCTGGCCCACCATGGTTCCTAGGAAGGTTTGTCTGGGCTGCCGCAGGGCACTGAATGCCGTTGTAACTGTACGTTAGGAAAACACGGGGCAGGTCCGAGGCAACGATTGCCTGAGTCGCTTAACCATACATTGCTCAGCCCCTGGCTTTCACCACCTTCTCTTTCACCACCGTCAAGGTCCCAATCCGTTTTCGAGGGTACCTCGGGGCAATTTCAATCAAATTAATTCTTGTGTTGAATGTCTTCAACCCACTGGCCAGGAATGCCCCATAAAACACTAGTAACCAGGAACCCGCCACAGCGAACACTGTATTCACCACTGGTGAAATTGTCTGGGGGACTAACATGGTCTGAACTGACCATTCCTCCATTAGATTACCTAGGGGACAAAGGAATGATTCGAATTTCTGAAATTTACCGTCAGTTAACATTCGGGTGGATATTTGTACTTAATCAAAGGGGACTGGTAGTGGGTATTATTTTATAAATTAAATCGATTTATCAAATTTTATTCTTATATTAATTCCCTTACCAATCAATGAATGGATAAGCCAGGCCAAATCGGCATGGTGATAATTGGAACCCAAAACCAAAGAGGTTCCACCATTAATTGGACGGGACCTTGCGCAAGAAAGGGAGGTCCCACCGGTCCAAAAGGGTCAAGCTGAACTTCAACATCGGGTTAAAGAGCCATATAGTAAATTCACAGTTTTGTGTTCCAATTGTTATTCTTCTCTTTTCCCCTTCTCTCTCGCGTTTTCACAAAAAAGCAGGATATGGGGGAAAAAAAAAGACCCTGCAAAGCTTAACTGTTGGACTGGAGAAAGACAGCGAAGGTCGGGGGGCATTTGTTTCCTCAGGCTCAGCGGTTGGCTTGTATGCGATTAATTAAGCCATACTCATTAGTGGGTTTTTTCCCTCGTGGTCAGGGCCTCTGTGGATGAAGGAACCTAATACCGAGGGATGGATTTTACAAACAAGGAAGGGGAATTTTTCTATGAAAGGGGGGACCATTGTATGTAGAAGGGATCCCCATCCCCCTCAAGCCCAGTGCCTGTTGAAGGACCTTTTCATTAAAACTGGGTACGGGGGTGGGGTTGGGGCGGCAGACAGGGAGAGGGTACCTAAAGGGTGGCCCAGGTTTATACAAATCTACAAAGGGTCGTTGGACCAAAAGACGGTTTTGAGCAAAAGCACGCTTGGGCCTGAAGCTGGGGACCTGGGACCAGTCAAGTTTCAGTGAGGGGACGGAACGGTTTGAGGTCATCCGGTGACCACTTGGGCGAAGGTGCCCTCCCCTTCGTTCTCCGTTAGCGCTCGTTAGGTTCTGGTCCCTTTCTGGACCTTCAGGGTTAATAGGTCCCCTTCCTTGAAAAGCGGGTTTCTAGGTCGGTATCCTGTTCCTGTATTCTTCAGAGAAATATCTAAAATATAATAAAATATAATTATATAATAATATATACAAACATGTAGATGATTATACGGTTACCCTGTGGAAAAAGAAGGAAGACTTTCATAGTTTTTGTTTTTTTTTTAGTGTATTTGTCCCGAAATCATTCTACGCTTATCTTTGGATAAGTACCACGTGTAAGAAATAAACAGTTATTTTAAAAAGAAAGTTGGTAATTGTAACTGTCGCAAGTTTATCAGTTTTTCAATCTTAAGGACATCTAAGAGCACTCAATTTCTCCTCTTCAATCGTTTCAAATTTTAAGTATTGATAATTTGAAACTTGTTGATTATCCAAACGCCATCGAATGGGCCTTCTCTTCTCCTCTCTTTCTGAAGCAGTAGAGCGAGGTGGCCCTGGGGGCCCAGAAGGTGCGCCCATCCGCCTAGCGACGGCTCCTTTGACGCCCCCAGAGAAGCCCCCTGGTGTAATGAGAAGGACCCTTGCAGGGGCCAACTAAGAATGCGCGGTTACAGATTTTCACACGGCACCAAGAACCCGGGGCAACTTTCAGGGGGGGCGGTGACTTGGAAAACCTTTCCAAGACGGGCCCACAATTGGCATGCGACTCTTCCATTTTTGTTTGCTTCCCCCAACCCTCCTTCCGTCTTCCCCTCCCACCCCAACCCACGGCCCTACGCCTTCCTCCACCCTCCTCCACCTCTTCCCCTCCCTCCTCCACTTCCTCTTTTCCCCCTCCTCCCCACCTCCTCTGTTGAACTCCGCTGTGGGCTCCCCGGAAAACTTGCTGGTAATCTGCCCCTGGTGGCAACGATGTGATTACAGGCCGTGTCCTCTCTTGCCTATGAACGGCTTAAAAGGCTAGAGACTCTCCTGCGCTTTTGATTGTTGGTCGTTCCCTCAGGAATGACGGTCGGCAGGATGTTAAAGATATTTATTCTGTTCTGGACTACCAATGGGGGGAGGGACTGGGACTACGGAGCATGGGGGGGGTGGGCTTCTCCTCCTTGGGGTGTTTCTTATTTCTGGTTGCTGGGTTCAAACGCAGGTGGGGGACCTCATTCCCTCTCTATAGGGTTTCCAGTGTTTGGGTGGGTGTTTGTACCGCTGAGCCGCTGGGAAAAGACGCAACTTTAGAAGGTGTTTCCCTCGGGGGTCCATTAAAACATCACCAAAACCGCTTTGAGTTTACTTCCACAGTGAGATGGGGGGGACGTTGGAAGACATTTCAGTCGGGTACTTTTAGTCCAACTTATGGTTGGTTGAGGGTTGGTCAACAAATTACAACAATTGTAAAAATTTTGTCGTTTTTATTGTGGTTGAGTAGTGTGTAGTCCACCACACCCTGTATAACGGTGATGGTTTTGACGGATTGTTGAAGGGTCTTTCGGTTCCAGAAGGGTTATTTTTAAGGATTGGCATTGACGGGCGGTACCTCTTGCCAGATAAAAGCTCCCTGCTTCTGGACTTTCCACAACCACCAACAACAAGAACACAAGCGGTGTTACGGGCCGGTTGCCGTGTGCGATGTCACCAACGTTTACACCACTAGGACCCAAAGCCCCCGCCCTAATGCCCCAAGAGGCAAACAGGGCATATCAACTTGGCTCTAGGTTGGGGCTGGGATGTGAGTGCAACATCTTAATTTCCAACATAACCTTCCTAGCCTCACTCGTCGTTTCCCCCTTTGTGTCCCGGGAGAAGTGCAGTTGAAGGAATTACTCCTGGGTACAAACCTCTTTCTTCCTGCCCCAGGAAGCCCCTCCGGTTCTCCCCCGCTTGTTCTGTGTGCTGATCTGGCTTCCGGTTGTACGTGGCTGCTGGAAGGAAAGGGGCCCAGGAGGTGTGCCCGGCTCCACCAAGCCCCATTGTTTCTGTTTTTCCCCAGCCGTGTTAGGCCGGTTTACTAGCCTAGCCCTACCGTTTTTGTCCTCAAAGAACCGGCTTCTCGTTTGATCCAAGGGGAATCCCTGAGACGTTAAAGGCAACTTATTAAGTCCTAAGTCTTGGTTTGTCAGCCGACCAACAGGGTCCCTGGAGACAAGATAATCAACCCTACCATGCTCCGTATAAAACACCGACGGTTCCGTTGCACTTATCTAATGAGGTAGTATATAGTGTACAGGCCTGCTTCAATCCAGCCTCAGATGTATTGGTAGGGCCTGTTTCTGGGTATCTTGTATTTTCAAGGTGGGCCTATTATTTTGCGGCAAATAGATTCCATTGGGAGTTTGAAATCATTTAATTTCGTTTGAACAAAATAACAAATATGAGAAACCAGCCATTATGTTATATGGCTGGTCTGAAAACAGCCCAAAGGTTTTTATTCATGGACCGTTTTTCTTTCATCCGCGTTCTATAAATAGCCCTGTTTGTATGTATCAAGGCTTTTCATACACAGCCCGTCCGCTGTTGTTGGTCGGCAGTTACGCCCCCTTCCTGACAAGAGGGACAGTCAAGCCACCGGGACACCGGCTCAAGGTGTTCCAACAAAGACTTACCCACCAGCCTTCTTACACACTTCAGCCCCCTCAATACCTTCCTCCTGCCAGGTGGAGAGCCAGTGGCTGAGAGAACCCCACCACCAGGGGCGCCCCAGACTGAGAGAACACCACTTAACAGGGGCTCCAGACTGAAGGAACACCACACGGGGCCCCAGGCTGAGAGAGAACACCCACCAACAGGGGCTTCCAGGCTGAGAGAACACCACCAACAGGGGCTCCAGACTGAAGGAACACCTAGCACGGGCCCCAGGCTGAGAGAGAACACCACTACAGGGGTCCCAGGCTGAGTGAACACCAGCATGGGGCCCCAGGCTGAGAGAACACCACCACAGGGGCTCCAGACTGAAGGAACACCAGCACGGGGCCCCCAAGCTGAGAGAACACCAAACCTATCAAGGGGCTCCAGACTTGAAGGAAACACACCAGCACGGGGGGCCCCAGGCTGAGAGAACACCAACCACAGGGGCCCCAGGCTGAGAGGACAGCACCAACCACAGGGGCCTCCAGACTGAAGGAACACCAGCAACGGGGGCCCAGGCGAGGAGAACACACTACAGGGGCTCAGGCTGAGGAACCACCACATGGGGCCCCAGGGCTGAGAGAACACCACACTACAGCCAGCTGAAGGAACCACCCAGCACGGGGGCCCCAGGCTGTAGAGAACACCACTACAGGGGCCGACCAGGCTGAGTGGAAACAACCAAGCCTCTGGGGCCCCAGGCCTGAGAGAGAACCACCACTACAGAGGGGCCCAGGCTTGAGAAGAGACACCACCACCGGGGCCCCCAGGCCTGAGAGAACACCACCTCACAGGGGCCCCAGGCTGAGAGGGAACATCACCAGCAGGTGGCCCCAGGGCTGAGAGACACACCACCACAGGCGGCGCCCATACTGAGGGGAACACGCATGCAGCAGGGGCCGGTGTAGGAGAGAACACCACCCACAGGGAGCCCCAGGCCTAGCACGAGAACATCAGCCTCAGGAGGGCCCAGGCTGAGAGGAACGACCACAGGGGCCCCTCAGGCTGAGGGAGAACACCACAGGGGCCCAGGCTCAGGAGGAACAGCCACAGGGGCCCAGGGCTGAGAGAACACCAACCACACCCCGGCTGGGGCCACCAGAGCGCTGAGAAAACACCAGCCTGGGGACCCAGGACTGAAAGGGAACACCACAAGGGCCCCAGACTGAGAGAGAACATCACCACACAGGGGCCCCTGGCTGAGAGGAACACACACCACGGAGCCTCGCCGTTCAGTGTCCCGAAGTGAATTTATTGATGATGAATGATAACAGCTAAGGGCAGAGGAAGCATGTGATCTCCACCACCTTGTTATCAGAGCTAGGCCACCTAGCCTAGCTGTTGCCAGACCAAGGTCAATCGTAGATTGCACATTGGTCCGGGGAAGCTGCCGTCCTTTTCTTCAGCACAAGAGGCGTGATCAACGGGCCTAGTTCAAATGACTCTGTACGCGATTGGCTGCTTGCCGTCGCTTCCCTGTCGTCATTGTGTTAAACCAGCTAAGCGTGCGCTAAGGGGAAAAGCCAGCTCGGTGAGGGCTCCCGCAAAAACGTATCGGAAGCAGAAAGCAATGTATTGCTCTTCTCCAGAACCCCTTGTGCAGACCCTCAATTCGCCGGATAGAAATGGGCGGGGGGGATAGCCAGGGGGCTGCAGAACCACCTGTTAAAGTTACACCTGATTTGCTGCTTCTCACTTAGGTCCTTACCTGGGAGGCTCCCACCCAGGTGGGCAGGTATGCCATTAATGGGTTTCTATTTTGGGCTTGAAATCGATCGTGAGCCTGATTAGGCCTGGAGAACCCACACTTCTGATGAACTTTGTTGAAGGATCACTTTAATCCACATCCGAGTGTAGACGATGCACTTTGGTTGTGGACTTACAGCGGGTGAGGAACAAGCCAAAATGGATGTTGTTACGCAGCTCACAATTTTTGGCAAGCTAAGCCCTTTCAGATAGGCTATGTGACGTATGCAAGATTAATGATAAGCCTGTAGAGAGAGGCACCTTGCGGAGGGACGAATTTTTCCAATTTGAGAGGCACTGAAACTTGCATTAGTCATAGAATCAGCATACAACAACACAAAAGATTTGCAAGGCAAATCTTCAGGAAACCAGGGGCATCGCACACGGAGGACCGAGGACCAAGAAGCATGCTGGCTGACGAAGGCTTACAGCCTGCTACAGATATCCAAGCTGAACATGCACACCCTCTTGTTATCAATAGAGCCATAGAGCAATAGAAAAGGCTATTCTGTGGGGAAATTAGGGCCCAGTGTTTGGCGGCTTGTAGAAACAAGAGTAAACCAAAGTGGAAAAACAGTTTAGTAAAGATCCGAAAGGACCCAAATAAGACCAACAGAGCTGACCTTACAGGCTACTGCATATGGTCAACGTCAGAACTTGGAGTTGGATGAAGCAGAGATGTGGCAGGCCTTCCCAAGGTACAATATGCAAGATGAAGTGCAGCACCTGGGCCACAAGGCAGACACACAGGCTCTGCACCGATAGGGTTAAAGGTCAAAGCTATCAGGGGGGCCCCTCTCCCGCTGAATATCACAGAGCTGAAGGCTTATCTGGGTCTCCAGCTATAACTGTTTCCTTCCCTGTCCTCTCCACGCTGCTCAATGCACCAGCTACTTAGGACGGATGAGAAGCGAGAGTTCAGAATATACTCCTGCCGGTGGGCGAGTGTGTTCCGTTCATTATATCCCGCAGAAAGGCAACTGAATTGGCATGTGACGCCTCCTTAAGGGGGTGGTGGCAGTGCGCTCTCACAAGAGGACCGATGTGAAGGAGAAGCCTCAAGGGTTTGGGTCGCAAACTCTATCCTTGTCTAAAAAGAGGCATTCTCAATGAGATGAAGTGGCTGAAATGGCTGAAATTCAAATACAGATCCATAAATACTTGTATTGGCACAAGTTCATCCGCACCACTGATCATAAGCCTCTAATCACACCGCTTCATGAGACAAAGCCCGCACGCCACATGGGTTCCCCCAGAGTTCAGAGATGTTCTGCTCAGAGCGTATGAGCATCAGATAATCTACGATCCGGGCCGGGATGACGGTGGCGCTGATGTGCTCAGCTGACCCCGTGTTCCCCCGGCGCCAGAGGATGAGCCACAGAAGCGGCTGCTGATGTTGGAGCGCACCAGACGGCTGCTCCATGGGAAGCTTGAGGCGCGACTCCGTCAGAGGGATGAGCGGCCCCCCTGTAGTCACCTCATCAGTCACAGCAGGCGTATCACGCATGACAGCCTGGCGAGGTCTTACCTGTGGTGGCAGCGGCCGGACCAGGACAGAGACAAAAGAATGCCAACAGAATAGGAATGCCCTGCTTCACCTGTGGGAAAGGCCAGGGCAGCCAAGGGCCCCCGTCCACATTGGTTATGCAGGGCCAATCCTGGGACGAAGGTACCTGGTGGTGATCGATACACACTCCTTGTGGCTGGAGGTTTTCCCCACCAATGACGCCAGAAGTCACGTATGGTCATAAGGTTGCGTCAATGCGATGCAGCCCATGGCCCTAGACGGAGGTCTCCGAGGGTGGCAGCTGGTTCACAAGCTCAGAAATCAAACAGTGTATGACATAGAACGCAACATAACCGTCCCATCGCATCCATCCTACTAGGGACTGGCAGAGAGCACGCTGCATTCCTTCAAGAAGGCGATGAAGAAAATGAGAGCAGACAACATTAAAACACACGTTTCCAGATTCGTATTTAGCTACCCTACTACTCCTCAAGTAACAACCAGGATATCACCCACAGAAATGCTGATGCAGGTGCACCGTTCAACCAGGCAGAGGGCTGCACCACGGCACTCCAAGGACTACCTCAGATAGACGGGAGGTCATCGCTCCACGAAAGGTTAAGGATGCGCCTCGATCCCACGGAAGGCTGGCAGTCTGCCTTCCAGTGCAGCAGAGAGAAAATTATTTGCATTCTGTGAAAGAAGAAAAGTAAAATGTGCAACAGCGGGTGAGTGTATTAACCTGTTCATGTTTATTAAGTCCTTACCTGGAAGGTCCACTAGGTGGCTGTATAGAGATAACGTTGCTTTTGGGGCTATTGAGTAGCTATTGAAGAGGCAACAACCCGCATGTGTGTTGGAGATTATACCCCGTCTGACAGGGAGTAATCCCAGAATATAGTTCTCAGAATATACAAGCAGAAAGAGACCAGAGTGTCTTTATTTTGTGTAGTCACTATACTACACCTCACAACTATTTCATCACATGGGTGGGAAAGGCATCGAGGAGCCGAGAGCCTTTTAACAGAGCAGTCCATATCTCTAACCGGCAGCACGGCCAACCCCATGGTGTCAAACAGGTTGCACACACCCCTCAAGGTATGTTTGCTCTGCGCGCGTGATTAGACACCCCCCCCTTCCACTCTGTGTAAATGTCTTCAGGTTGTTGACAACACAAAAGCAAGTTCTCAAACACTACATGCATGACGTGTCTACAGTCTGCCGTATTCCCTCCTGACCCTGCAGTCTGTTGACAATTATGAGTGGTATCTGCCATCCGTGAATCGTTTTAGGGAAATTCAATTTCCGACAACGGATGGGATGTCTTCCACCGAGCTACAAGGTCAGTGGTGCGGTGAGGGCCTACAGATATGGCCCTCTGAGCTGTTATAGGCCATTTTATAAACACTAAGCATTCAGGTGAGAGCCCCACTTCACGATGACCGCGATAAATCCTACTTTTAGTATTACAGTTTAAAACTGTTAGATTTCAGCTTATTTCTAAACTTTTCGGACAGACTCTGCGTTGTGTATTTTCAGTCGTAGTAGTAATTCTTGAAGTCGAAATCAAAGCAGCTTGACAGGTTGGATTAGAGGGTTGAATAGATGGTTTATTCCAGGATGTACAGCGAGATACAGACTTAGGTTGAATAATCTATAGTGGACCCGGTGGTCGATGAATTGTTCCTTGGCTGTCGAAACCCTCTACTCGTCGAACCCAAAGGTTGTGGGCGAGTATAATACAAAAAGGGGAATAGATAGAATACACACTGTGAACAGACGCACTCTCAGCCTTGATAAGGTTATCTGGCCCTGGCTATGTCCCGGAGGGCCAGGTTGGTTCGACCTACCCTGACACATAACAATGGCAGAATGTTGGGGATAACACCTTGTATCAGTATGAGAGGCCCTGGCCTGTTCCTAGACTAGAAATGTGAACAATAAGAGAGACACTAAAATACACCAACATTCTACATTGCTCCCTCTTGATCATACCAAACATAGTTTAAAGATCACCAACAAAAAGAGAATTCAGTGTATTTTTGTGTGACCCATTAATAATTAACTAAATCAATTGAAAGAAAGACATAAAAGGCAAAAGACAAGTAAATTCAAATCATACACAAGTAAACCAGGTGTAGGCCACTATAATAAAGAAAATAACAAACTTATTAGGTTACACATGATTAAACTAAAACAGATAAAAATTTTAAAGAATCAAGAAGGTCAACTGTCCAGGCCCCTCCCTCTGCTTGGCAGTGAAGCTCCACCATTCTTCAATAGCTTCCACTGTTCCCAACAGAAGAAAGTGGTTCCGTTCTTCTAAACAAAATTAATGGCCTCGGTGGAAGGCCTAGCCTTAGAAACGTTGCGAAGTTTGGGGCACCAGACCTTGCGATGGGGTGGGCTCTCTAACACAGCCACCCTTAGGGGGGCTAACAAGATCGGGGCAGCCCCCGGGGGGGTCGGTCGGGGGGCGGTCATTCGGTGAAACACACAGAGAGCTATCTTGACGACCACATAGAAGCATAATAACGGGGAAGGACAATCGGCTGTAAGATTTCGACTATCTGAGAAAACATGGACCCACCCAACCCACTTAGCCATCCTCCCAAAGACCAACCCGCCGTTTCCGACTTCAGCCTGGCCACATTATCATAGATGTCATGAACATAATTAGACACATTCGTAGACGCATCGGGGAGGTATGTGCAACATCTCTGGTGTAATGGCGCTTGATAAAGAAACAGTACCCTCCAAGATGCACAGCAAGGAAGTCCAATAGATACTGATGTTGGAAAATCATTGTTCTAAGCCCGTACAATTCATGATTAAGATCAGTCAGGCCATGGCTGGAATCGTTCGCTATAGTGTCAATAATATGTACTAAATCTCTAATCCCATCCAGAGCAATTGTGACGCCATAGTTTGGAATGATAGCAGCAAAGACTCTCTGAGTTGGAGTAGCAACTGCACGCTTAGATCTAATTGTAGCATTACTCTTCAAATGTTCCTCTGACACAATCTCCAAAGCAGGCACTATATAGGCGACATAACATGAACCACTCCAATTAGGAGGCAGATATGAATAAGCGTCCTGTCCACCCACAAACATGGTCCCATTTACCGCAGGTAAGGCATCAGTGGCAATCGTTTGGCCAGGTGAATCACCAGGAACGCGGGTTACTGGGGGTAGGGGGACATTCACCAAAAGATTCTTCTCTGATATGGAAACCTGTTTCTGGCCCACAATAGCTGAATATGAACACACACTCCTACCCACATCCCGCCCCTTTCCTTCATTGGTCCAACAAATGACACCCTTAGGAGCATAGCTCAATTTGATCTTAATTGGGGGGCCTGCATCCATTGGGACAGTGTAATAGGAAACCTGTGGTGCTGCTACAGATCCAGATCTAGGGTTACCTCTGATGACATCATGTTTATAAGCTGCGACATACTCGGGGATGGTGAACGGGACAGCGAGGTAAGGATATACCTGAGATGAAGCTGGCATAAGCCCACAAACCCAACATGACTGCTCCCCTTTAGCCTTAGCTAACCCATGGGCAGTTTGTAAAAATGTGTTATCTTTGTGGATTACATCATGGCTGTCAATTGAACAATTTCCCCCTGTAAATAGATGGCACAACAACATCCCAAACAATACTGGTAACAGTATATAGTGTCTCTCTTATTGTTCACATTTCTAGTCTAGGAACAGGCCAGGGCCTCTCATACTGATACAAGGTGTTATCCCCAACATTCTGCCATTGTTATGTGTCAGGGTAGGTCGAACCAACCTGGCCCTCCGGGACATAGCCAGGGCCAGATACCTTATCAAGGGAGAGTGCGTCTGTTCACGTGTTATTCATCTATCCCCTTTTTGTATTATACTCGCCCCAACCCTTTGGTTCGACGAGTAGAGGGTTTCGACAGCCAAGGAACAAGTCATCGACCACCGGGTCCACTATAGATTATTCAACCTAAGTCTGTATCTCGCTGTACATCCTGGAATAAACCATCGATTCAACCCTCTAATCCAACCTGTCAAGCTGCTTTGATTTCGACTTCAAGAATTACTACTACGACTGAAAATACACAACGCAGAGTCTGTCCGAACAGTTTAGAAATAAGCTGAAATCTAACATTTGGTGCCGTGACACCGTCTTGAAGAGAGAGGAGTGAGAAGACGATTGCCTCTGAAGATTGCCCTGTGACCGAGAAGAGCGCGCGCCCTGCCTGGAGGACGTCTGATCCACGCCTGCCCTGCCGAGGGACCCGCATCCACAACGCGGCTGAATCAGCGCATCTCTATGCACCACGTGGGAATCAACCGTGACTGAATCTCATTCCACACTCTCGACCAAGAGAAAAGAACAAGAAAGTAATCTTAAAATAATCTACACACACATAACTGTGATTATTATTATTTGTTTTACTATTAGGCTGCACTACATTTGCTGAGTAATGAAGTTGTGTCATTAAGAGCTTGACGAAGTGAGGACCTGTATTAGTGATTAAGAGTTTGTGTAATAATCACTGAATATACGCCATATGAAACTATTGATTGTTTGTTGATTAAGGCCTTTGGTCTGGGATTGAGTCCTAGAATATGTTGTTTTGAATAAGGCCTTTGGTCTGGGATTGAGTCCTAGAATATTGTGTGTTGAATACGGCCTTTGAGCTGGGATTGAGTCCTAGAATATTGTAATAGCATGTCATTCAAGTGATTTGTTCATCTTTGCTAGTTTGTCAATGTTGATACGTGTCCTGAATATAACTTAAGACGTCTGGTTTGCTCAGGGCTTTTGTTTTACGACTTGTTGGACAAGGAGTGAAACCGTATTTGTATTGAATTCACTGGTGAGGTTACATGAATCGCTAGAGTTTTTGTTTGTGCTATGTTGTTTTGATCCCCGCCAAGGAATCAGATATTGTTTTGATCCCCGCCGAGGAATCACATATATTGTTTTTAATCGAAGAAGGGAAAAGTGTGCCATCATCTGTTGTTGGCATACCGAGCTCCGTGGGAGGCGTCTATTTGTTTCTTTCTAAGCAGCGATTGGTCGCTAGTTTTAGTTACTTTACAGATAGAAAAAGATAGAAAAAATGCCGAAAGGTAAAGGCAAGAAGAAGGAAGAGGGGGAGGAAAAAGATAGCAATCAAAGTCCCAATGCATCCGAACGAAAAGAACAAGATTCTTTTGAAGTGGAGGTTAGAGAGATTGATATTTATTCAATTAGTGAGACTCTGTCTAGATTCTTCAACGACAGACATGATTTGCAAGGAACCGAAAATAAACTTCGCATAACATATGAGATAACGATGGACCCCCAAACTAAACGCTGGCCAAAGGAATCGATCTGGAAGGTTTTCAAAGACTGGGTCAAGAAGACTAGACGAAGTGAACCAGTTGGGTTGTTACTATTGTCTCAGTGTAAGCGCTACTTTATCAAGCATGTCAGCAACAAAAAGAGAGATGAATTGGAAGTACTATGGTCGCATGTACCCCACACTGCCATCGTGTGGCCCAGATGGGGAATACATCTTCCCGATGCAGCCATCGTCGCCACCTGGTGGTTTACAGGAGTCAAGACACAGTGTTCTCTCAGCCGTCAACAGCTTAATAGGCGAGTACCCGGTCATCTGCAGTACCCCCCACGTGCCACGGAAGGGAAATCCATCTGCCCCACCTGACTATGCTAATCATGATGCGATCCAGATCCCACAGCATTTTCCCCCTGCTCAACACACTCTGTGTGTTTCACAACAATTTCTGCAACCGAACCCCCCAATACAACAATTCTCCCAGGTGAGGCCTGGAGCAGTGACTAAGAATGAATCACGCATTGGAGGATTTGATGACAACATACAACCGCACTGCAGCGTGATGGGAGGCGCAATCACACCACACATCAAGACCACATCCATGGAAGAGGAGAGTGAAGAAGAAGACAAAGAGGGAGAGCGTCTTCGCAAGTCTGCCCACAAGAGGGCAGTGAGAATTGCCTGTCTGAACAAGGTTGATGAGAAAGACGAAATAGTTAACCTCAGGCCTTGAAGAAGATAGAAAGCGCTGAGGGACGCACAATCCTCTATGAACCCTCCAGCCCGAAGAACATCGAAAAATTGAGTGCGGAGATCGACCACCCAAAGAGAGCAGGCCTACAGCCATGGATGAAACTGAAACAACTGATGCTTCTGTACGAACTCCACCCCTACGATGGGCTTGCTATATTGTTCAAACACCTGAGCAGCACTGAGCGCATCCAGATTCGATACGAGGTGGAAGATGCCCTTGGAGAAGACGGAATGAGACCAGAGAAGGGATGGGAGGCCATAAAGGCGTGGATCCGAAAGCACTCCAAGGCACAGGTCAACTGGACAACAATCACACGTTGTTTGCAGAAAGAAGACGAGAGTCTGGACCAGTTCAACGAGCGCTTCTTCGAATGTTATTTGCTGCACTCAGGCCAAACTGAATATGATATGGACACCATCGACCAGTCACAGGACTTGCCTTTGAAGACCATGTATCTCCAGCAGGTACTGCCGGAGATCCGAAGGGGAGTAAAGACAAGGTTTCCCGGCTGGGACAACCGAAGCAGCACAATGGCAGAGATCAAGGAATTCGGAGAAAAGGTGGATCGAGATGAAGAAGTCAGGATTCGATTCCTGGCGGACGAGGGAAGGGAATGGCAAGGGAACGAGAAAGATTCCCCCAGCCCAACAGAAATAGAGAACGATTCCTCCCGCCAGACAGACAGAAAGAACTTCGACCATGCCACAACTGTGGACAAAGTGGACACTGGCAAAGAGAATGTGAAGCCCCTCGAAAGGGGTACCGTGAGCGCCCCAACGAGAAACCAGGGAACGAAAACTGCTCAGACAAAATGAAGGAACTATGGAAGAAATTACAGTCGCAGAGTGGTGAAGAACTCAGCCGCATATACGATTCAATGACGGAAACCAACAATAACTATGGAACCAGTGAAGTCAGTGGAGTCCTCCAGGTGTCAAGCAATATCCACTCAACAGAGCTGCCGTGGATGGACTGAGACCAATCATAAAAGACTTGAATGACCAGGGAATCATCTACAAGACTCAATCAATCAAACCATGAGGGGCCATACCAAATTCTATTAGTTACTCGATCCGCTGTTCGTGTAGCTAAGAAGACGAAGTGGATACATGCAAGCCACTGCAAATTAGTTGATTCACCAACTTGGAATGACACTCGTTAGATTTGGCACGCAAATTGACTGATATGGGGTGAAGAGTAGGGAGTGTTTGAGTGGTTGTTATTTTCATTCCTTTATTTCTTTGAGTGTTTGTTATTTTCATTCCTTTATTTTTACGAGAGGTTAGTTTTCGAAAGATGCTAGGACTTTTGTCACCACCTCTCTAAGTTCATGTTGGTTCCTTCTTGACACAACTGCTCAGCTTTAGAACTTTGTTTGTTTTGTTTTATTTTTGAACAAAGGTTCAATCATTCATTCATTCACACAAGGTTTATTGAGGACTATGATGGCTGATTACTGATATAACCATTTTCGAATCAAGCGATTAATTTTTTGTATGATCATTTTTCATTGTTTATCGAATCATTAAGACAATTACAAACCATAGTTGATTATTATTACTGTTGGAGGCTGTGACAATGCCTCCCCCATGACTGATTCTGCACTTTTTCTTTGCCCAGGAGTGTTCGTCCTGACATCCTCATCCCCCATCACACCTGCGGTGGCCATTCATCAACTTGAAAAGAACTCTGTTGCAACTGCTACTCAAAACCAACTGAGTCATGATGTTACAATGGTGGAGCCAGGGAGGAAAAATTATGCGATAAGGTAGATGGATGGATTTTTCTTTTAGAGCAGTGTGTGTGTGTGTGTGTGTGTGTGTGTGTGTGTGTGTGTGTGTGTGTGTGTGTGTGTGTGTGTGTGTGTGTGTGTGTGTGTGTGTGTGTGTGTGTGTGTGTGTGGCAGAGGAGGGGCAACTTATGATCAAATAAAACTAAATGCCAAATGTTTGTTTAAAGACCTTTATGGGAATCGTTTAAGGGCATGACATTTTTGATTTCCTTCATTGAATTATATAATGCAGAACACGTTGAAGTGTCACCTCAACACAAACATTTAAAAAAATATGAGCAATCACAAATATATAATGAAGGCCAATACAAAAGGAATCCTTTAAAAAGACACGTAAAGAAATGTTAAGAAATTAAACCTGAACTTTACTCAGGATCACTTTGGCGAAAATGTTTTGATTCAACCGGCCTGGCTTTCCTTTAAAAATAGAAAATAATGGATAGAAAAACCCTTTAGAAATGTTTTTTTGGTATGAGTCACTTTTACGTTACATTTGTTTAAACTCAAGCAAGGAATGACAATCATTGAGCAACCCTGACTT
Organism: Melanogrammus aeglefinus; assembly: GCA_900291075.1. Classification (NCBI taxonomy): domain Eukaryota; kingdom Metazoa; phylum Chordata; class Actinopteri; order Gadiformes; family Gadidae; genus Melanogrammus; species Melanogrammus aeglefinus. The sequence continues at coordinate 25,692 of OLKM01001217.1, read as the reverse complement.
AGCTGAATCTGTGTGTGGGCTTGGTTAGTACTGGATGGGAGACCAACTGGGAACACTGAGTTGCTGCTGGAAGTGGTGTCGGTTGTTGGCCAGTAGGTGGCACTCTTCCCAATGGCCAAAAACATCAATCCCCGAGGCCCCGGGACAGTGACGGGGACACTGTGCTGTGGAAGGCGCCGTCCTTCGGAGGAGACGTTAAACCGAGGTCCTGACTCACTGAGGTCATAAAAGATCCCAGGGCACTTAACACAAAGAGTGCCCCCGGTGTCCTGGCTGAAACCGCCCTCACTGGTGCGCGTTCTGGCGCTGATTGGCTGCCGTGCATCACTCCAGTGGTGCTACTCACTGGTGGTGGTGAGTGAGGTCCCCCCTTCACTGTAAAGCGTCTTTGAGTGTCTAGAAGAGCGCTTTATTAATTCAATGAATTATTATTAATTATTCAAATTATATTTGGCCTGATAAAATGATTCCTAGTGAGACATGACCTTGGGGATGTTCTCGGGAGAATATTTGGCACGCACGCACGCACGCACGTACGCACGCACGTATGCACGCACAAACTAAGATACAATAAACCAAGGTTTAAACACCTCACCGAACACGCAGCATGGGGCGAATGTTTGTCGAAGTGAATTGATGGTAAGTTGGTTTTTAGCTTGTTACCGGTTGGTTTTATCAGACTAAATGTCGTAGAGCGAGAGCCCCATGCTAAACAACCACCTCATGCCTGCCATGAGGCCTGGGTACTGGCCTGGCGTCTACTGTCATGAGGTCCGGACAACGCTTGCTGTTTCAGGGGAGGGTGGGGGGATGTCTAATAGCTTTGGTTGTCTGCTGACCTTTCAGACCTGCTTGTGATTGGATCAGGTGGAGGGTTAGGTTTCACAAGCAGGATTTTCCACAACAGAAATAGGCCGGTGTCATCATTCATCAGGCCCGGTTTTCCACTGCGTTGCCGTTCTTGCCGTACACACATTCTTGTTCTTTGGTTCTGTAATACTAATGACTTGCGTCGAGGGAGTGACCGTTTGAGTTCTGAGACCTTTTCTTTCCGTCGACTGTGACCTTGGCACTTTACAATCCACCTGTGTGACCGCGGTATGCAGGGTGCCAGCCAAAGGTTTCGTGGTGTAAGATAAAGCCCATTTTCATATTCTCGTTGTGCTGAAGCCTCCTCAGCGTGTTCCTCTTCACCCTGACCCCTAAGCAAGCGACTGCTTTTTGTTCCCCTGCCAACCCCAGGGAGCTGCCAGCCGCCGTCACCGATGACTACGCCTTCGCCGACACAAATTAGCAACGATGTAAGCGTGCGCACGCTCTCGTGCACCGAGTGTACCGAGGGCTGTTGCGGAGAGAGGCGGGGGGCTCTTCCTCTCTTCCCTTGTAGCTACCATCTTCATCCTCCTTCTCCTCCTCCTCCTCGTTGTGGTCCACTGAGCAGAGGACGCTCAGAGGAGGAGCGTGTGTTCAGTCCTTCCCCCTCCGCTGCAGGTCATCCTACATGTTGGTTTGGTCTCTGCTTTGGTTCCGCCGCTCCTCTCCCTCTCGTCTTCAGTTCGCTGAAGCCCCTCCTTCTCTGCCCTGGGATGAAAGGTCATAGGTCAAGGCCAAGGTCCTCACAGGGGAACTTGACAAAATAAATAGCCATTGAGCTACCACGGTCTCTTTTTGCACCAAGACTCTAGCCTGAGGTTTAACGCAGTGCTTGAGGAGGAGAGAGCAGCAGCAGAGCGAGGACGACTCACCGGGGGGGAGGGGGGTGTCACTTGGTCGGCTCCTGGGGACAGAGAGGAACACATCCTGGTCAGAGAGCACCCTACCACAGCCACAACAGCACCCATCCTACTGCTGGTCAACCAGAGCTACCACAACAGCACCCATCATCCTGCTGGTCACCCAGAGCTATCACAACAGCACCGATCATACTGCTGGTCAACCAGAGCTAACAGCACCCATCATACTGCTGGTCAACCAGAGCTACCACAACAGCATCCATCCTACTGCTGGTCAACCAGAGCTACCACAACAGCACCCATCATCCTGCTGGTCAAAGGTCATGGAATGGAGCGTTAGAATGATCTGGAATCTGCGCTTTGTTTTTGGGCCGTTTACAATTAAACATTTCATTTCTATTCTGACGACGATTCCCCCGTTAGATCTGAACGGGGCTCAGACATTCGTTAATTTTAATAGAGCCTATATTAAGTTATGGGTGAACCTAGGGCTGCACTTTATGATGATGTACGATATATATCTCCATATTTCCTACAGAGTGGGTTAGATAGCTTCGTGGCGTTGTCCTGCGGACTACGGTCAGGGTCTCGGTGCGCCCTAACTTTAATCCCCCTCCCTTCTCAGTTCCATTTGGGAACATGTTTGGTTTCATTTTGCTTGTTTCGTATATTTTAATTACTTAATTAAGGGCGCCACAACACATTTGTACACATTTCTTTTTAAAAGGAGAGTGGAAGGGGTCGTGCTCACAGTCTCCGAGGCAAACGCTTGAGGCGCAAACTGACCATTTTAACGCATATATCGATATAAACGATATTGTCAAATCTTGTATCCCCTTGGAAATGATATCGATATATCTTAGGCCTACATAGCGATATATCCTGCAGCCCTAGGTGAACCTTAAGTGGCCAGTCAACAATGGTCGCCTATCAGTCATCTCTTCTGGTGGAACTAGCATCCCTTCACTCCAACCACTTCAGAAGCTGGTCGATAATATTTCCTTCCAATAGGACATCCAGACCTGCAGGGAGCTTGTCGATTGAGATATTATACTTTGAGAGCAAGGTAACCTGAATCTGTCCCGTTTTTTTATTCAATTCTAAAATTCAAATATGGCAAATCGAGTTGTGCCATTAAAAAAAGAAACAATTTCAAATATGTATTTTTCACTTCAATACAGATGCAAAAATTGCAAAAAGTTGCAGATAATGGAAACACCAAATATATGGTAGCAGGTATTCCAGGGACAGGCCTAAAGCCCTTCAGAGCAGTGTCCGTCCATCAGGAGTCTTCTTGAGGACTAAATGCTGGCCATGGGGACACCGTGGGGGCTGTCCCCCCATGGCGTCAGACCCGTTTCACACATTAAGAGCCCAGGGACCAAGGACCATCTAACACAACCTGCTAGGATGACCGCTTTGGCCCGCTAGCTAAAGCCCAGAGGCATCGGCTAAAGGCTCATTTCATCATCAGCCTCAGGGGTTTCTCGCCCTGTCAAAATATATCTGCATTAATAATATATGAATATATTGTAGCGTAATAATCAATTAATTGAGCTAACTCATTGAGCTGGGCAGCTTTGTGTGCTCAGCGCCCGGAGGACCCCCTCTGGTGGCACCCCCTCATCCAGCCTCCCCTGCTGGGGTCGTGGAATGCCCCCTCCACCTCGGCTCAAATGTTCAGATCCAAACTTTTGACTACTGGAATAATTGGAATATCTGCAACTAGAATTTCTTTATCGGGATAAGTGAACATTGAAAAAGTTGCACAGTTTTTGAATTGGTACAACCTGGAACGCCACGTTCACGAAAGAGCTGAATTAAAAACTGCTCCATTCAGAGTTCTTGTTTTCAAATATAATATTTCCACTTCATGAATTCAAAGGTGTTCCATGAACGGAATTCAACACACGCACGTCTCAGCCGCTGCCAAACAAAGACACACCAACACACACACGCCGTCCGACCTGCTGGGACTGCGACGTGGTCCTGGCTTTAGGCTCCGCCTGGTTGGGGGAGGTCAGAGCGCTGCCATTGGCCTCCGAGGTCAGCAGGGTCCGCCTCTCTCTGGGCTGCTTCTCAGACTTGGTCACGCGGAACCTGGGGAGGAGATAGGAGGGTCTTAACGCCGCTGCTCAGAAACCGGCCCGCCACGTCAACATGCTTCTGGTCCGTGTCTGCGGGCCGTGCATGAAGCAGCTCTCAGTGAGAGCAGGGATCATATCAGAGGCCGCATAACGCCAGTCCAACCCCGTTACAGACACAAAGAGGAGCTAACAGTTTAACTTGAAGCCAAGGGACATTCAAGAATGTACAAAATAATAAATACTTTCAATTAAATCAGAAAATTGTTGAGATTTAAATCCTTCTAACTTTGGGTCCACACACACACACACACACACACACACACACACACACACACACACACACACACATACACACATACACACACACACACACACACCCACCCCGCCCTGACCCGCGCGCTGACCTGCCGACGGCGAGCACGGTGACCTCGCCCTGGTGGGAGCGGCGGTTCTCCGAGCGGCGGGGCGTCAGGGGCCGCCGCATCAGGGGCCACTTCTTCTGGCTGCAGCGGCTGCAGGTGTTCTTGGGCCCCCCGGGGCCCCCGATGGTGTGGAGGTGGCTGCACGTGTGCTTGGAGGTCGCCACGGCGCCGCGGGGGACCCGTGGGGGGCCCGGCGAGACGGGGGTCAGGGGAGGGGTGGACGGGGTGGGGGAGGTGGGCGTCAGCGGGGGGCTGAGAGAGACAGAGAACACACACACACGGGGGGGTTACCAAGGGTCCCAGGCCCACCCTGTCACCCCTGGGCTGGGGTGCACCCACGGGCCGTGAGCCGGGTCTTGACCGCGCCGGCGCTGCAGCTGCTCTTTGCGCTTCGCTTCTACGCAAACGGGGCATTTCAGAAACCCGCCGGTGATATGATCAGCGCTCCCAGACCGACCGCCTGCAGGGTTACCCGGAGAGGTCCACTGCCTTCATGGGGAGGTGCGGGTGCACCCAGAACGGGTCTGGACATGTTTACCGCAAGCCATGCAGACAATGATGCATAATTCACACTATTCTTCTTAAACTTTTTATTTTTTTAATATGTGTACTTTTCTATTATTATTAAACTTTGCACAGCTGGGAGTTGCAGTCGCATCCCCAGTTCACCGCTTTTTGTTCCACATTTACGCACGTGACCAATAAATTCTCGAATCTGGAATCTTGAATCTTCAAGGAGTAGGATGGTGTTCAGACCCCTGAATGTAATAATCATCTCCCCGACACCATGGGCCACCGGCGGTCCCGAGAATACGTGCTCAGCCAGAGCAATTGAAGATATCGCCGGCTATCGATTAGTCCATTCTCAACTTATAATCAGTTGTGAATATTGTTTTAATTATGTTTATATGTTTTATATAGGCCGACACATTAAACAGATCTCTCCTACAGTCTCAAAACAACTCAATGAGCTCCTTGTCATTTGATGATGTCCAAAGCTTTGCTTCTGTCAAAAAGAACCATTCCCGTCTAAATGCCTGCACGCTGTAAACCAGACACTACAAATATATATTTTAATTACATTCGTTTGCAGTGTTTTATTGTTAGGCGTTAACACAATCATTGAATGACAATGAATGAACGAATTAATGACTTATTTTGGTGTCCAACAGCATGTCAAGTAAAATAGTAAACAGCTGTTGGCACGAGGTATCCTAGCAACGCGGTGATATGCGCATCCCATGGAGCATTGACATGGCCGCGCACGGCTAAGACTGGGCGTAGCTAAGACCGGGCGTGGCTAAGACCGGGCGTAGCTAAGACCGGGCGTAGTTAAGACCGGGCGTAGCTAAGACCGGGCGTAAGTCCCGTTGGGGCAACCGGCGTTAGTTCCATTCTAACGCCAGGTCTTAACTAAGGCCTACTTAGAGTTACGACCAGTCTTAGTTAAGACCAGTTGGTGCAACTGGCCCCGGGGTGACAGCACGCCACCCTCTAATGAAGACTAGCTAAGCAGAGCCCTTCTACGGGTGTGTGTGTCATCATCTCTTCCAAATGTTCAACAGGTTAACTGTCAAAAGGACCAGTGTTTCAGGTGTTTTAATCAAGGAGGTCAGTGATTTATAAACGTGGCTTTAACCATTCCAAAGATGAACAACTCAGGGTTGTCAAAAAACAGAAACCATGTGTAACCGTACTACACGTTAACTACACTACAAGCCAGCTACACTACACTACAAGCTAACTACACTACACGTTAACTACACTACACTACACGTTAACTACACTACACGTTAACTACACTACACGTTAACTACACTACACGTTAACTAACACTACACGTTAACTACACTACACGTTAACTATCCTACACGTTAACTACACTACACGTTAACTACACCACACATTAACTATCCTACACGTAAACTACACTACACGTATACTATACACACGTAAACTACACTACAATACACGTTAACTACACTACACTACACGTTAACTACACTACACGTTAACTACACTACACGTTAACTATACGACTCCTTAACTATACTACACCTTAACTATGCTACACCTTAACTATGCTACACCTTAACTATGCTACACCTTAACTATACGATTAACGCAAATGTATCATTGGAGGTGATTATGGAGAAATGCCCCTCCTACCAGGCTTAGTATGGAACCCGATCGCGAAGCGAGACGGTTCCATACCATGCAGAAAGGGTTTATTTCTCCATAACAACCGACTAACTATACATTATCCCGCTTATTACACGGCTTTACGAGTGAAATAAATAATAAACAATAGATAATAACCCACAATGATTCAGCAGCGACAAGGATTCGTCGGTAAAGTTTATCAGTTTATCAGTTGATCAGAGCGCTGTCCCTAGCAACGGTCTGTTATACATGACGACGGTCCGTTATACAGAAATAACAGACCGCAGAACGCAGCGCTGGACCAATCAGAGAGCAGCATTCAATAGAGCCGTGTAATAATACACCTTAACTATACTACACCTTAACTATGCTACACCTTAACTATGCTACACCTTAACTATACTACACCTTAACTATGCTACACCTTAACTATGCCACACCTTAACTTTGCTACACCTTAACTATACTGCACCTTAACTATACTGCACCTTAACTATACTACACCTTAACTACACTACACCTTAACTATACTACACCTTAACTATGCTACACCTTAACTATGCTACACCTTAACTATACTACACCTTAACTATACTGCACCTTACTACACCTTAACTATGCTACACCTTAACTATGCTACACCTTAACTATACTGCACCTTAACTTACTGCACCTTAACCCTCCTCTTAAAGCCAGTGAGGAGGTCCATTCCCCCTCCTTTAACCTCATCCTGCTTAGTTTCAGATGAGTTATGAGTCAAGTTATTTTTTTCCCCAAGCCATGCAGACAATGATGCATAATTCCCTGTTCTTCTTAAACTTTTTATTTTTTATATATATGTACTTTTCTGTTATTATTAAACTTTGCACAGCTGGGAGTTGCAGTCGCATCCCCAGTTCACCGCTTTTTGTTCCACATTTACGCCCGTGACCAATAAATTCTCGAATCTGGAATCTTGAATCTTCAAGGAGTAGGATGGTGTTCAGACCCCTGAATGTAATTATATTGCTGACATATGAAAACAATCCAAAACAATAATCGTGTAGAAATCTAAAAGTCATTACAATCTACTATAATCCGATTAGTCATATCCATTAAAGGGATACTTCACCCATTCAGAACCGCATTCTATCAGTTATAAAATCGCTATTGTAATATAAAAAAAACCCTCAGTCTAACCCAGTCTTCCCTTGACCCAGCTTTCCTAACCTAATTTTTTCCCGAGATCACGTCAAATTACGCATTTGACGTGATCTCGGGAGAGTATTGCCTGCCTGCTAGAAGGGCTGAGGACTACAAACCACTGGTTCCGCAAATTTGTGAGAGTGTGTGGTGTGGGGGGGGGGGGGGGCTGGAGCTCGCGTACGAGATGTAAACACAATGTCCGCCACGTTTCTTCACCGCTTAGCTAGACCATATTTGCAATGTGAAACAGCCAAAGTGGATTTTGAAAATCTATTGTTGGATTCAGACATTCAGGGCTATAAGTACGAGCCAGAATACAGCCAGGAAGGATTGACACAAATAGAGGAGGAGGCTGCTGCAGCTGACCAAGCCCTGCCTGTTGTCGAGGACGAGGACGAGGAGCGCGCCGGTTTGCTCGGTTTGCCTATAGACACTAACACAGAGTCCCTGTGCTGCAGCGAATTTCAGCGAGGCCAGTTTCTTCTAAAATAAATGGCTGAATTTGGCGAGGACGGGACCACGTGTGTAACCTCTCACCCAGGGTTTACGCCTCATCTCAACAGCTGGGTATTAGATACATGTATATTTCCGGACCCAGAAAGTGAACTAGAAACACCAGCCGGGAGAAACAGACGTCTGAGCATAGAGTGAGGTTTTGTTTTTTTACTAACACATTGGCTACAATAGTTTTGAGTCCCGGGGAACGTGACAATGTAGTTATCCGAAAGCAGCCGATCTTATTGGCAGAGCATAGGCTACGTTACGTTAGCTTGAAGTCCATGTAATGTTGCATAGGCTACTAAAGGCATAATTCATCTTGCTTTGCTAATGCTGTTTCTTTCTTAGACAGTATCGGCTTCCTGTGTTGTCCAGGCCATCAGAGCTAATTACCCAGCACAAGACGGGCAGTACCGTGGCTACCAGGGACAGTAGATGCTCAAGATGAGCTGTGACTATTTTGACTGTCGCCAATGCACCCTACACGTTTTATTTTTGTAACTTCTAATTCATGTTGGTTGTTGTGATTTGTTTACGAGCCCAAGTGCTGTTATACTAAAGTAGGCCTACTGTATAAGATAAACACTTATTTCAACTGGGGAGAAAAGGTTGAGAACAAACACTTGATATGCTGAGCTACTGTAATTAGCAATTTATTTTATGCAAATGATATACAAATAAACAAATGATGCGTTTGAAAAACCGAGGGCAGAAGTCTAAACTAGTCAACGTATCAAGGGGATATGTTTACCAAAGTTTGCTCGCGCTAGGACCATGGGTCCTGCCCCCTCCAAACGGAAACAGGCGGGCGGTGCAGCCAGCGCAGTGCATTGTGGGAGTTGGAGGATTTCTTACTTTTGAGCCAGAGACACTTTCTGCCTTTTCTCAGGCTCGGGTGAACCGATTGCCCCAAAAAAATGTGCACATCTATAATTCAGGCAATTATTTACTTCATATAACCTTCATATCTCCACGGGTGAATTATCCCTTTAATTGATTCGTTAAAAGAAAATCCTTCACGACCTACGCGGCCAGTAAAACGCCCTTTCTCCCTCATGTCAAAGTAACGAATTGCAAGAGCTGCCAAGCACGGAGAGCATGACTTCATCTGGGAGCCAACTGACATTTAGCAAAGTGGCCCTTGGCTGTGGGGCCCCTCAATCAGCCCTTTGGCCATCCACTATGCATCAGGAAACAGAGAGGCCATCTGACTGCCCCTCCATATCTGCTGACCTTTGCACCCCAATAACTGGTCGCCTGGAAGCTAATGCGATTCAAAATAAGGTATTTGGCGCCCCCTAGTGGCCAGATCATTATGTATGGATTCCATAATTGCCACTGCCAATAAATGAGGTATGTTTTGGTAAATCGGGTAAAATAAGCCAACCCAGACCAGGCACAACATAATACAAAAAAAGAGGAAGGTGCTTGGGCTGCAATTGAAATGTGAAATATACATTTAAAGATCAACAGTAGGAGAGAGAGACAGAGTACTCACCCATCAGAGTCAATGCTGTTCTGCATGACCATGGCTTTGAGGGCGTCCGAGTTCGCTGGAGAGTGAGAAGGAGAAACAGAGTTAAAAGGGAGGCGCACGCGCACGCACGCACACGCACACACACACACACACACACACACACCCACCCACCCCCTAACCCTACGCAGAGAGAGATGCCAGGTCTAGCCTGAGGGCAACAGGCCTGACGACAGACTGCAGCAGTACACCAACAAGAACTCCAATCAAACCTCCTACAGGGTTTCCTGGCCCGCACGGCAGGGGGGGGGTTGAACAAGGAACAGCCAGTAAACACCAGAAGCCCCTAAAAGATGTTTGTGGACATACCTGACAGTCAACACCATACCACCACCCCCACACACACCCGGTATCACCCTCAAGGGTTTGAAACCTTCATGAATGGCCTTCAGTTCCCATTGTCATCAACATGGGATGACTTCAACAGGATCCTCCAGTTGAAGGTATATTGTTGGAACTCGCCTGGATTACTAGATATATATAGAACTTTAACCTCTGAAAGGTAGCCGTACAGCCCGAAGGTCATTGCATAATAACAGATTCAACCAATATCTTGTACATTTTCAGTAAGATAGTCTAAAGCTTTATCTCGCCAAGGGCTAGCTTCACCGGCTGAAAGGTACTTACATTTGGATACTCTGAGATAACGAGTACCGATATAAGTATTTAAATGATACCATAACAGTTTAAAAACATGCGTGTTATCGCCATGGCCATTCATGTTCATGAAAAATCACTATAGCGATATGTTAATATATCATATTGGACGAATTCCGTATGTATAACCCCCCACTTCCTCATTACCCAGGAAGTGGTCCTGAGTCATCATCATGTCGCCAATGACGACCATCTGTAATGTCTGGATCCCTCCTGATGACGCGCAACAAGTTCCTCAAACACCAATTCAATCCGACACCTCTGATTGGACCGTCTGTGTCCCTCTGCACACACACACACACACACACACACACACACACACGCACACACCACGCACACACACACACACACACGCACACGCACACACGCACACACGCACACACGCGCGCAGGGTATGTGGCAATGTGCTGACGAGAACAGACCATGGGGGGCCGTCCCGGTCAGGGACTCTAGGGGGGGCTAGAGAGGGAGTGAGAGAGAGGCCCGGCTAGCCACTGACCGGCCAGTGGCCCAACACCCCATACCAGCAGACCACCAGGGGGCAGATTCTAAACTGCTTTTCGTCCAGAAAAGGGTTAGGTGTTTTCAGATTAGCAAATCAAGGCAACGTGGACGTACGGACAGATGCTCTGAGGAGGTGGTTCTCTGTGATCATTAATGGACGCTGGACTGAGGGAGATGTGTGCCCAATGGGGACGAAGGGGGATGTCTTTAACTCCTTGACCAGGGCTTCTCTCTGCATTTCCCTAACCTCCACAGGCCTGTTGTCTTATCCTTACTGTTACATTAATATTTATCTTTAAGAATGTTGTCGCATATCTGGCTATAGGTGAGTCTTGAAACTAAGAACTCTAGTGTTTAGCATTACAATTGATTGTACTAACTTTAACCCTATCGCCGCTGTGTTGGTTTTGGCTGCTGTCGTTGTCTTTAGTAAGAGGTTGTTGAGACTAGATTCAGTCACAAGGTGACAATAGGCTTGATTGGTGGGCGGAGCTACGGCTGCCTGAGCTACCTTGTGCATTTAAAGGCTAGCTATTAATAGCGTCAGGACCCTGCAAACGAAGACCCGGGAATCAAAGACTAAGGGAGTCTCTCTGTGGGAGTCAAGACCCGGGAAACAAAGACTAAGGGAGTCCTCTAGTGGAGTCCCTCAGGAGAGTCCGCCGAGTGCCTTCCTTGTTCGGACTTTTGGATGACTTGCTAGTGTTGGATTTCCTTCATAGACGACGCCACCATAGATCCTCTGCTCGGCGCAGCAACCCATCCAATCTGTGCCATCCACCGACCCTTGCCTACACTGACCTTGAAGTGATGGGAGAACTCAGGAACTGCCAATCAGCGGTCAACCCCCGTAACCTCAAATCCCTCTCTACGTTTGCCTCAACTGTTCTGTCTTCACTACCTTCTGTCGAACGATTCTCGCCACTATCCACCCAGGAATCCTCAGACACTCTGCTATCCTCCCTCTCCTCCTCTTTGGCTTCCTCTTCCCGTCACTCCAGATCCTGCGCATAACGCCGTTGTAGTTGGGCTCATCTAGGATGCATCGAAGCATCCTTGAAAAATCTCGGAATTCTCAAAAAAGAAGGACGCAAAAATGGCGTCAATTTCGAGTGTCCTCAACATTGGAACAGTGCTTGTCGGCGTTCTATGACGTAGCGTCCTTAAAAGGACGCTCGTTGAGCATGCTTCCTTGACATTGGGAAACAGCCTAAGGGAGTCTCTCTGTGGGAGTCAAGACCCGGGAAACAAAGACTAAGGGAGTCTCTCTGTGGGAGTCCCTCAAGGACGACCAGGGAAGCCACCCTGTTGTAGCGATGTACTTCACTCATCGTCAGGATTTCCACTCATAGACGACGCCACCATAGATCCTCTGCTCGGCGCAGCAACCCATCCAATCTGTGCCATCCACCGACCCTTGCCTACACTGGACCTTGAAGTGATTGGGAGAAACTCAGGAACTGCCAATCAGCGGTCAACCCCCGTAACCTCAAATCCCTCTCTACGTTTGCCTCAACTGTTCTGTCTTCACTACCTTCTGTCGAACGATTCTCGCCACTATCCACCCAGGAATCCTCAGACACTCTGCTATCCTCCCTCTCCTCCTCTTTGGCCTTCCTCTATCCCTTCCACTCCAGACCTGCGCAATCCTCACCCCCCCCCCCCCCCCTCCTTGGCTGTCCGAAATCTCTACGGACTTATAGAGCAGAGCTGAGCAGCTGAGATGAAATGGAAGAAATCAGACTGTCTTAATGATCTATCTCACTATCTTTTCCTCCTCTCTGATTTCATTTTGTCAACAGCCAAATCTGCCTTCTACCGGACCAAAATAGACTCCTCCGCCTCAAACCCCAGGAAACTGTTTTCCTTGTTCTCGTCCCTCCTCAACCCTCCCTCCCCTCCACCTCCTTCCTGCCCCACTGCTGATGACTTCATTACCTACTTTACCCAGAAGGTAAAGGACATTAGCCTCGAGGTCAACAGAATAATAACATCTAACCATGCATCCACCTGCCCCCTTGACACAATCCCCTCCTCTCTCCTCCAGGATGTCTCAAGCGACATCCTGCCAATTCTCACCTCACTTATCAACTCCTCCCTCACTTCAGGCATTGTTCCAGCGTCTTTCAAGACTGCCAGAATAAAGCCTCTCCTCAAAAAACCAACTCTTAATTCCACCGACATCCAGAACTGCAGACCGGTATCTCTTCTTTCATTCCTCTCTAAAACACTGAAACGTGCCATTGCTAACCAACTGTCCTCCTATCTCTCATCTAACAACCTGCTTTACCCTCACCAGTCAGGCTTCAAGAAGGCACACTCCACTGAGACGGCTCTCCTTGCAGTGACTGAGTCCCTCCGTGCTGCCAGAGCCTCGTCCCTCTCATCGGTTCTCATTCTCCTCGACCTGTTCGCAGCATTTGACACGGTGAACCACAGATCCTCCTTGCCACTCTCGCTGAACTTGGCATCGCTGAATCTTCCCCTGGTTCACATCCTACCTGACGAACTGCACTTATCAGGTAACATGGAATGGCTCCTTGTCCAAACCTTGCACGCTTGAACCTGGGGTCCCTCAAGGCTCTGTACTGGGGCCTCTTCTGTTCTCCCCTATACAAGATCTCTGGGCTCTGTAATTACATCACACAGCTTTTCCTATCACTGCTATGCTGACGACACTCTACGCTATTTCTCTCTTTCCCCTCATCTGACAAAGCCCTGATAGCAACACGCATATCGGAATGTATGGCAGACGTCAGCACCTGGACAACTGCCCAGCACATGAGGCTTAACCTCAACAAGACTGAGCTCCTCCTTATGCCAGGGAAAGATTGCCCACACATGGACTTACAGTGATGTTCTCAACAGTGACCAGTATCTCCTTCTCCAACTGCCAGAAACCTTGGTGTGGTACTGGACAATCAGTTATGCTGCAACGCAAACATCACTGCGGTGGCTCGATCCTGCAGATATCTATGCAGATTAACTAGATTTTAAATTCTTCTTATATTCTTATGTGGTTTTATCTTATTTTATGGTTCTGCTTTTACCGTGCTTTTAAAGATGTTACTAACCTTAAATAATTTTATTTGTTTTACCTATCATTTTATTTATTATCTTGCATATTTTTATCCTCTTAAGCTGTTGACTCTGTTTTGCTTATTTCTTCATGGCTTGTATCCTATTTTATGTTTTTAGTTTTTAGCTTAACTCCAGTTTTCCTCAGGGGGGTCCTCCACGCTGGGAGCTGTGTCAGAGCTGCTGCTGGGGGGCGCTGTCCCTGGGTCCTTTCGGCTCGGCTGGCTATGGTCTGTAGGGTCGGGGGACCTGGGCGTTGGTGCCCCCTGTGGCGGCCTGCGACTCCTCCCAGTGTGGATGGCCCCAAAGATAACGCTTCCTCAATCCTCAGTGTCATGCCATGTCTCCCTAGTGTGAGTAATTAAGAGTGTGTGTGCGTGTGTATGTGAGCATGAGCGTGTGTGTACGTGTGTAGTATGGAGGGGGGGAGGGAGGGGCTGAAATTGAAATTGTGTTGTCAATGTTCCTATTTTTATTATTGTTATTATCATTATTATCATTATTTTTTTTTTTTTGTGTAAAGCACTTTGTGTTGCACGTGTGCATGAAAAGTGCTATATAAATAAAGTTTGATTTGATTTGATATGCACTTTACAACATCTGCAGGATCCGGCCTTTCCTTACAAGGGAAGCAGTTCAGCTTCTAGTCTAATCACTGGTCATCTCCCGCCTCGACTACTGCTACTCGCTCCTGGCTAAACTCCTTGCCTCTGTGATTAAACCTTTGCAGCGCATCCAGAATGCGGCAGCGCGCCTCGTGTACAAGGCAGTCGATGAAACTGCCCCTGCCTACCTCCAAGCATTGGTAAAGACACACACCCCAGCTCGATTCCTCCGCTCAACTACCTCAGCTGGACGTCTGGTACCACCATAGATAAGAGCTAGCAAAGGTCGATCAACAAAGTCACAATTTTTCTCTGTTTTGGGACCTCAGTGGTGGAGCGAGCTCCATGCCAATGTCAGGATCGCAGAGTCGCTCACCAGCTTCCGCAAAAGACTCAAAACTCACCTGCTCAGAGTTCACCTCGACTCTGCATAGCTACCCAGCCCCTTCCAGCCACCATTGTATGTTGTACGTCCTGGCACTTAATGTACGCACTTATTGTACGCACTTAATCTGACACAACACAAAAATTGTAAAGAGTGTCTCTCTGGCTCAAAAGTAAGAAATCCTCCAACTCCCACTGCTTGCGCTCACTGCACCGCCCGCCTGTTTCCGTTTGGAGGGGGAAGGACCCATGGTCCTAGCGCAAGTAGCGCAAGCAAACTTTGGTAAACCAAAAAATTGTAAATTGTGTAGCATCTGCAGTAGCTGCTAGCATTGTTGTACACGGGGAATGGGTGAGCCTAATGATTGTTGTACTTGCACTTGGTTCTATGAACATCTTTACTGTACTGATAGCCCTATATTGTTTCAATTCTTATGTCAAATGTACTTATTGTAAGTCGCTTTGGATAAAAGCGTCTGCTAAATGCCCTAAATGTAAATGTACTTCAACCGCAGTCCTATTGATCATCAAAGTGTGACGTGAATGTCAATTGGTCCTAGTTTTTTTTCTACGACTTCGGTGACATAGCCCCCTACTCGCCTTGCTCCTTTTAAATTGAACAAAAAAAAAGGTTCTCCTTGAAAGTTGGCCTCAGTCTTCCGAGTTTGAACACAGCTCTGATGCAGATGTTCCAGGGGGACAAACAGACACTTTTGGATCAAATCACATACCTTCATTACTCATGATCATGTGGACAATCTGCCCCACGGTGTCGTCGTTCTCGCTGAACGTGTCGTTGAAGTCTAGGAAATGCAGACAAAGAAAGAAAATCATTACTTGAAAATACACACATTTTTCATAAAGTCATATAAGCCCTAACAAGAAACTCTCACACAACTGAATCTGAAAGCCTTGTAGAGACCCAGGTTTTGACTGGCTGGCTGGCTGGCTGACTGACTGACTGACTGACTGACTGAGGGTTTGGCCATCAGCCAAATAGCGGAAGTAAGGTAAAGTTCAGATAGTTAGACAGATAAGCACATTCCCCCAGAACTTATAATGCCAAAAAACTCCATTCAACAACAGCGCCAGAACCAAGACCAAGAGCAGCGAACATAAGCGCAGCGTGCGAAGTATCGCTCAGCGCACAAGTAGAGAGGAACAAGTCTGGGATTCACAAGGATATTCCTCTAGATGAGCAATCTGCCAGAGAACCCTCCGTACACAGACAGACTCATGGTCCTGGTTAGGGAGGGGGGAGGAGAGGAGGAGAACCCTCCGTACACAGACAGACTCATGGTCCTGGTTAGGGAGGGGGGAGGAGAGGAGGAGAACCCTCCGTACACAGACAGACTCATGGTCCTGGTTAGGGAGGGGAGAGGAGGAGAACCCTCCGTACACAGAGAGACTCATGGTCCTGGTTTGGAAGGGGAGAGGAGAGGAGGAGGAGGAGGATGGGAGGTGAGTGGAAGGAGAGGTGAAGAGGATGTGAAGCCGTTTTCTTGTATGAACACTGGCGTACGTCCAGTGTGAGGTCCGGGCATTGTCCGGGGGTCGCCATTACACACACTGACCCCCAGAGGAGACCCGCCAGTCATACGCACTGACTGGAAACCCTGGTTTGGTCTGGATGGGGGATGCGGCCTGGGTGGCGTGCAGGAGGCAGAGCGCACTCTGTGGGAATGTCAGTGTTTTGTTTCCAGCACTCCCAATTCAATGATATATTTGTAAAGCCCTTAATCAGTTTCAGGCTTAAAGGGCTCAACAGGCCATATGCAAAACACTCCCTGCCATGGAAATATTAAATCATAACTATAATATACAATTATATGCATATTATTTAAATCATGTTTATATAATGACTAGTCAATTGAAAAAGTATTTGTATGCATTTTGCTTGGAGCTAGAGATACTTCCCTTCCTCTCTGACTGAAACGTTTCGAGATAGTTCGAATGAAGTCTGACACTGAGGCCAATTGGCTTTATGCACAGCTCCACGACTTCCTGAAATAAGACAGCTCATTTATTTCCTGTCTTACATTATTGGACCAACTGATTAATCCAGGTGTGTGTGACCTCACAACAATGGTCAGGCACACCTGGATTAATCAGTTGGTTCAATAATGTAAGGCAGGAAATAAACGAGCTGGCTTATTTCAGGAAGTCGTGGAGCTGTGCATAAAGCCAATTGACTGACTTCTTTGATGAGTAGATTCCTTTACGTGTCTTGCACCCTTGCTTGCAGACATGTCAACCGCAACCATAGTGTATTGCAGTTTAACTTGGTCTCTACCACCACTCCTACCCCCTCCACTATGGTCCCTCCCACTCACCTTTGTTTCCTTTGAGTGAAAGTGTCCCTACACCAATCATGTACACCCGTAGCCTCTTTGAATGTATGACTGGTAACTTTGCTGCCTGTATCCTCCAATGATCATGCTCTAATATGAAATCTGTTATTTTGCTGTCCCACAAGGAACAAAATATATTCCCCATCTCCCCTTAACCCCCCAGAGGTACACCTCCCCTCATTAGCCAGGAAGAGAGAGAAGGCGGGTGGGGGGGGATTGCTCTCCAGGGATGGCCAGCAGTTCACTGTCTGCCAGAGCACAGAGTAAGCAAACATCCAGGCCACCCTTCCAGCGCCGGCCCTTACGGACAGTAATTCCCATGTCGTTGCCGTCTCCGTGTAAACTAACCTTCTACTTCCCCCTTGGATGCTTGCATTCTTCAGATTTCATCCACAAATATATATATTATTATGTTATATATATTCCGAACTTCCCATGAACCATTTCCCCCGCAGCCCTCCCTGTCTGTTTCTCAGCAGACAGAACGGAAGCCAACACCTTCTGGGTTGATCTTAAGCAGTGCAATGCTGCAGTGTAGGACAGTGCATCAGAACCATCCGGAGACACAGAGAGGCTGCCTTTGGCCCCATAATGGATTCTCTTGGTTCCTCTCTGGGA
The DNA here is from genome assembly GCA_900291075.1 of Melanogrammus aeglefinus. NCBI lineage: Eukaryota > Metazoa > Chordata > Actinopteri > Gadiformes > Gadidae > Melanogrammus > Melanogrammus aeglefinus. Next base: position 7,873 of record OLKM01001217.1, on the reverse strand, counting down.
AAAATTGATGCCTAAATGTGAATTTCTGTATTGAAAATTGCATTAGATAGGGATGATGTAATTAACTATAGTTCCAATAAGGGCATGAAACTGATACTGTACTTATATTTTAAACTCTTGTCTAGTTGGGCATTTCCATTACAGTGTAATTCAAATAGACACATGTTAATAGGTTGTTCCTAGTTTCACATCTTTTTTTCCACAGCTGTATAACAGCTGTCTTTTTACCGTTGTTTTAAACTCTGTATACACCACTGGTATACCATACTGGGATACCATGGGGGGTACTGGTGGATACTGGGTGGAATGTACCACTGGGGGGTACTGGTGGATACTGGGTGGAATGTACCACTGGGAGGTACTGGTGGATACTGGGTGGACTGTACCACTGGGAGGTACTGGTGGATACTGGGTGGACTGTACCACTGGGCTGGTAGAGTCGAGGGAGGACTCCCGGCCCATGCCTTATCCCTGAGCAGGCCCCCATAAAGATCCCAATCAGACGTGGGCCAGTGCACCAGCGTAGACTGGCGTCAGGCGGCCCCTCCCTACTGCTGCTGCCCCTTAGACCCTACCCTCGCCCGCCCCCCGTCTCTGGACGTCTTCACATGTGGCACCAATATAGACGCTAGTGTGAGGTGGATTCAGTGACATAAGCGCCCCCCCCCCCCTCACCTCCGCCCAGCTCCAGGTCCTCCTCTGGCTCCTCCCCTTCTGCAGGGGGGTCCCCGGTGGTGCAGCGGTAGCCCCTCCTCTTCAGGAGGTGACAGATCAGGACACCCAGCAGCCCCAGCATGAAGAAGACCGGCACCAGCACGAAGGCGATGTACTCTGGGCTTGCCTCGGCCACGCCAGGGCCCGCCGGGCTGGGGGTCTGGCCCGCTGGAGGGGGAGGGGGGGGGAGACCGTTAGTCACTATCCGGGGGGGGGGGGGAGGAACACGTTATTCACCATCACGGGGGGGGGAGGAACACGTTATTCACCATCAGGGGGGGGGGGGGAGGAACACGTTATTCACCATCAGGGGGGGGTGGAACACGTTATTCACCATCAGGGGGGGGAGGAACACGTTATTCACCATCAGGGGGGGTGGGAACACGTTATTTTCACCATCTGGGGGGGGGGGGGGGAGGAACACGTTATTCACCATCAGGGGGGGGGGAGGAACACCGTTATTCACCATCAGGGGGGGGGGGGCGGGGGGGCGGTGGAACACGTTATTCACCATCAGGGGGGGAGGAAACACGTTATTCCACCATCAGGGGGGGGGGGAGGGAGAGCGTATTCTCAGGGGGGGCCGTTATATCACGGGGGGGGGGGGCGGGGGGTGGGAGGGCGGGATGGAACACGTTTATTCACCATCCAGGGGGGAGGAACACGTTATTCACCATCAGGGGGGGGTGGAACACGTTATTCACCATCAGGGGGGGGGGGAGGGACACGGGGGTGGAACACGTTATTCACCATCAGGGCAGGGGGGGGGAAGGAACACGTTATTCCCCATCACGGGCGTGGCCGACACCTAGGGTGGGAATTGAACCCTAGTACTCCGGCAACGTTCTTATCGTCACAACGGTTAGTTATCCTATAACATAAAGACACATTGTCCGATAAGGGTTTGGTTAGTTATTGGATATTGTGCGATGTTTTAACGTGAGCAGGGTCAAAGACCACCTGTGTCACGCCCTAGACTAGAAGGCATCTAGACAGGACCACAGGAGAGAAGTGAGAGACGGAAGGGAGAGGCCGAGCGCTGTCATGATACCAGAGGGAACGATTTGAAGGGGAGGATATGGTCGCTTTATTTAACCACAAGAGTCACGCAGACTCATTTAGAACAATAATAACACACCAACCGTAAGAACAGCTGTGTTACATCATGGAAGTCCTTAAATAAGCTTTGTCTGCTCTTGAGCAGCTCCACTCTGAAAGGTCCCGCGGCATGCTACTTCATGGATGCTTATAGATAGTGTTAGTGGGCCCTTAATCCAGTATGAGAAGACCTTCAAGATATTCAGCCTTGGGGCAGCAGAACTACAGCCGCTACGAGCCAGTCCCACAATGAGCTCTCCACAAACGTCCCGTTTTTAGAGGGGGGTCAAGGAGGAGGGTGGGGGTGTGGCCCTGAGCAGCTTGTTGCCACGGTACCAGGAGCTCTGTTTACAGTGGATGTATCGCCATGCCTCGGATTCATAAGGTCATCCGGGGGCGCACACAGCCTTTGGCCGTGTTCTGCAAATATTCTAGAACACTCTGGGTGTTCCGGCGGGAGTCCTTGAGCTCTATATCTAAATAATATCTTATTATACGTAGATGTTATCGTAAAATACATATTATCACGGCAAAAAGTTGTGTGCACCTCCAGACGATATTATGAATCTGACGTCTCTGGTTCTATCACGTCCACATCAACCTGAAGTAGAACCACGACATGGAGGAGAAAGGGATTGATGACCACCCCCACACCAGGGCCCCCCCCAGAGGCTGCTCCACCACACCAGGGCCCCCCCCAGAGGATGCTCCACCACACCAGGGCCCCCCCCAGAGGCTGCTCCACCACACCAGGGCCCCCCCCAGAGGCTGCTCCACCACACCAGGGCCCCCCCCAGAGGCTGCTCCACCACACCAGGGCCCCCCCCAGAGGCTGCTCCACCACACCAGGGCCCCCCCCAGGGGCTGCTTCCACCACACCAGGGCCCCCCCCAGAGGGATGCTCCACCACACCCAGGGCCCCCACCCAGAGGCTGCTTCTCCACCACACCAGGGCCCCCCCCAGAGGGCTGCTCCACCACACCAGGGCCCCCCCCAGAGGCTGCTCCACCACACCAGGGCCCCCCCCAGAGCCTGCTCCACCACACCAGGGCCTCGCCCGGGGCCCCCACCTAGAGGCTGCTAAGTGGTCCCTGAGGGCCCCCCCAGAGGCTGCTAGGAGGTCCCTGAGGGCCCCCCCAGAGGCTGCTAGGAGGTCCCTGAGGGCCCCCCCAGAGGCTGCTAGGAGGTCCCTGAGGGCCCCCCCAGAGGCTGCTAGGAGGTCCCTGAGGGCCCCTCAAGAGGCTGCTTTGTCTTCTCATTATAAATAGACGCTAGCTGGCCGTGTTAACTCCAGCTGCTATTAAAAGAAGGATGAGTGAAACTGATCTCTGCTAATGAGCAGCTGATGAGACATACATGCACGCATTTGATTTGTGTGAATGAATACACACACGCGTGACCACACGTGACTTCAGTCTTTTCCCTCATGGCGTTATGGGTAAAGGAGGTAGGAAGACAGAGTTAAAGAGAGAGCAGAAAGACAGTGTGAGAGGTAGAGCAAAAGAGAGACAGATACAGAGGACATCGTGAAATTCTTCGTGTGTGTGTGTGTGTGTGTGTGTGTGTGTGTGTGTGTGTGTGTGTGTGTGTGTGTGTGTGTGTGTGTGTGTGTGTGTGTGTGTGTGTGTGTGTGTGTGTGTGTGTGTGTGTGTGACGTGTGTGTGTGTGTGTATTTTCTTGTGTAAACAGACCGAGAAGGAGTGGAAGAGATAGAGAGAGGTTGAACATGAATAAGAGAAGCCATTCAGTGTCTTCCAAAGGTCACTATGGGGGAGGGGGTAGTCGTCGCAGTATCAACATCAACCCTGTTGATATTAATCATCACTATATCTTGAAATGAGGTGATGGCATAACAGTTCTATTGGTGGGCTTCTTTGTGTGATCAGAGGCACACACACACACACACACACACACACACACACACACACACACACACACACACACACACACACACACACACACACACACACACACACACACACACACACACACACACACACACACACACACACACACACACACACACACACACACACACACCGGTAGGCAATCAGTCCAAATGGTTGGAGGTCACACACTCTGACCCCACGAGGCCCGGTTCCCTGGCCAATGCCATGGTCCTGAATCCCCGGTCAAGGCATTCCAGCGTGACACACACAATGGAGCCTTTGTGTGCGATGCCGTGCACGTCACTTAGTGCATGTGTGAGTTAGTAAGTCAGCGAAATGAGCCACAGTGCTGCCTCGCTATACATCACACACAAACCCATGTCTGACACTTCAATGTCTGCCCACGTCGGCCCCCAGTGACCCATAGCTGGTGCTGCCAGTGTTCCCAGTCCCCCCAGCTACCCATGGCAGGTGCTGCCAGTCCCCCCAGTGGCTTTACTACATCCACATGGTGATCGAGGCCTTTGTCCCCTCGGTGGACTCCGTAGCCTGACAGCCTCGCTCTGCCTTTCACCGACCCGGATATGGAAGATCCAGGGTGCATTCCAAACCCTCCCCTCCACCCCCGTGTGCTCCGCCTGCTGCTGGCTGTGTGTAACCTCTGGGAGGCGAGCAGGAGATGCGTGGAGCTGAGTCACTGAAAGGCGTTGTCTAAGAATCTCAATTCACTTAGTGTCTAATACACCATGCACCCTATGTGGACCAGCTTTAGAGAACCACTAAAGAACGAGTGGTGGAGGACACCTCGACAGTTCAGTCTGCTTTAGCAGCCAGTCGTAATGCTTCTACACAGGGAAGGGAATCCAGTCCCAGTTTAAGATGAACCCTTTCCAAGTGAGGCAGGATATTGGCGCTGAGAGGGGGCTCGGGGGGTTAATGGAGGAACTCTAAGAGGTTGTTCCGATTGATGTCATTCATAGCGGATTGATAGGCCCTCATCTGTCAGCCAAATACTTGATTTCAAGGAATTAGCTGACGGGATAAAGTGGGGGTTTTTTCTTCCTAGTAAGTAAAATGAGAATGATGCAAAGAAACGAGAGAGAGTAGCAGATCAATCCTGACTGAGGAGATGTAGGGTAGTATAGCATCAAATCTGAAATCAAACGGTTTGGAAATGTTCCCATCTGCTGTATATGTGAGGGGTACAGCTTATTGCTTCAACTATTTATTTCACTGCTAGAGAATGTTCCATTTCCTCAGAGGACAGGAAACTGCACGTTACAGGGAGTTCCACATTCCAAAGGGTCACTGAGAAGTAGTTCAGGACAGATGTTCTACCATTTGATATTAACTGGAAGATGTTTTGTTTTATTTGTGATTTAGGATTACATAGTGCCCTTTTGGATATTGCAGACTAAATGTAAAATATTGTCATTCCATTGTAGCGGCACTCGTTTCGTTTCCACCTTTCCTTCCGTGCCACTCGTTGGAGTAAGTCTTAAAGAGGAAGTACCATTGGAGTATCATGAAGTTCACCACCAGTAACATACCTTAAAAAGCAGCAAATATTCGCCCTTCTCTCTAGAGGAGTGAATTGGAATGACAAAATATTGTCTATTCGTGTCTTTCCGTTGACTTTGGGGGTAATTGCGCCGTGCCTTGGCTTTTGGTGTGAAGTCACCTTAGGGAAGCAATCAACATAGATCTCTGCAGTCTCCCAAAACCCACAAAGGACACGACAGTGGATTTGTTGTATTTTTAATGACAACGTCCCCGCTAGTTAGCTCATTTTGCATGTGTTACAATTTTTAACACAATTATAATGAATAAACTAGTCCCTCATTTGCTCCTACACCCATAACAATTCATAATACAATTGGTTTAACCATTGGATAAGGATTATAGTTACAACATCATATTCAAGATTACAAGTTATAAGAACGTCAACAATCTTATAACTTTAAGTAAACCAAACAAGTAAACTAAAAAGATTTCTGTTTTTATAGAGACAAAGGCTGGGTTGGTCCGTGGAACCTAAACAAATCCATGCCAAATGTAAACTAGTTTAAAGCCAAGGCCAGGGTTAGAAGTGTTGACACAGAACACAAGCTTATGATTAGATCCTCATAACAGGTTGAGGTACTTCAGATTTCCCCTAAAGCGCGCAGGGCACCCGTTCAATAAGGTAACAGGTTTTTTTAAACCCAAAGCCATAACTAATCCCAAGTCTGATGCCATCTTCAACAGCGTTGAGGTACTTCAGATTCCCCTCAAGCATGCGCAGGGCACCCGTTCAATAAGGTAACAGGTTTTTTTAAACCCAAAGCCATAACTAATCCCAAGTCTGATCCACCTTCAAGGCGCTGCCCACAACAGTTTACACTCAAGGATTCCCAGTGCTCTCAGTCCGTGTGCTTCACAGCGGTGTCAACAGACAACCTCAACCTGTGGTCCCTATGGGGGAAAACCACCTAGCCAGGTGGGCTTCAATGCAAGCATCGTATACCTGTGTCGGACAAAACAAAGATACAGCGAGACGCACTGCTAAATACTACGGAATGTAATGCTTGTCAATGAATTGCCATCTGCCCAGTCTCAGACTGTGCGTACTCACAAAAGCATGGCTGATTCACATCCCGACTTAGACTATGTCAACAGTTAATCAAGGCAATCAGGACAACTCCTTAAGACCAGTAGTGAATCTCTGCTTGCATCAACCAGGAACCAATAATAACATGCAGGGCTACACCCTACACAACTCATGCAGCCTATGGTCATCTGAATGAAGCAGAACTCGGTGCCATGATATTTAGGATGAGGTTTAGCTGTCAGAGAAGTGGCGCTACAGGCAGCCTAAGTCACTAGTAGGCACTGCAGCTCAGGTGCAGGTAAGAGGAAGAGGCCATTAGCACATCATTACCGCTGGACTGGTTTGTCCTCCCCTGACTCTAGATCAGATTTCACATGTATTGACACAGCTGTAATGGGAGGCCAGGTCCAGAATCAATCGTCAACTAGAGGAATGGGCTGGTTGAACATTAACTATACCAAAACTACATTAAGATGACCCTACATCCTCAATAAGAGTAATGTGTTACCTATAGCAAGCAAGCAAGCACACACACACACACACACACACACACCATCCACACACACACAACAATCCGGGTGTTTGATTTTTGTTGGTTTTCGTCACATGTCTGTACACTACTTACACACACTGCCACCACGCGGACACATCACACACATTCGCGGAGGTACACAGTGTCATCTTTGGCTTTGGCATTTTTCTTACGCAATTTACGGAATCAGAAAGGACCTGTCATTCAACTTTACAGTGACTTATCATTCTGAACCAAACACAATTAGACACTATTTCCCGAGACGCACTGCAGAGACCTCCCCAGAGGATTTGAACAGCATCTCCTGTGTTCTCAAAGCATGACACTAATCCAATGGTCAGGAAAGACCTCACCTCAGCGGTCTAAAGATACTAAAATATACTAAAGAATACTAAACGATACTATGATACTAAATCATACTAAATGGCTGAATGAACACGTTTCTAAATAAATGACCAAATGACCTTACTGAATGACATGGATGTGTTGGGATCGCCACTCATTCTGGGGAGATGTCTCTAGCGTGAATGATACTTTTCGTCCATTTGTTTCTTTAGGTTAATAATCTATGTTGCACACACTAAAACAAGACATAGGCCTACAAATAGATAGAAAAGGGCAGGACGATTGAAGCAGTTTGGTGTTTTTAGCGCCAGGATCCTTTCCGTCAAACGAAATACATTCAAAGAAGAAGATAAACATTGCGCTTGCTGAACGATAAATCCAACTTTTCCCCGAACCACCGGGGACCCTGTCCGCCCCCCACTTGAACACTGAACCACTCCTGGGTCCTCCACTTTACCGTCCAACCATGAGCCACCCACGGGGAACACCGGGGCGACACCGTCCACCACGGGGATCTTAACGTCCACCGCGGGGATCTGGTCGTGGGGCGAATGGTTTTTTTATTTAAAATAGCCTAGCAACACAGTTACACAAGGAGCAACAAGGAAAAACACATAAAAACAAACTAACAACTCACGCGTCACGACGAGCACCGCGCCTGTGGATTCAGCCATCGATCAGACAGACAGGCAGCGCGGATCTGCT